>JACEGR010009811.1:0-23530 GCA_014170235.1 Listronotus bonariensis
CGATTAAATAAAGATAAATGTGTAGCATCAATATCTGTAAATTTAACACAACAAATATACAGTGTCCCATTTATAGTATATATAGTTATATATTAATATTTAAATATATGCAAACAATACAGTATAAGCAAAAAAGCAAAACACAAAAAATAAGGTTAGATTTGATAGTAGAATAAAAAACAAGGGTGCCAGATTGTTACATGTAAATTAATTACTGAAAACATCCTTAAAAGTGCAAGTCCGTTTTAATTTTTTAAAACTATTTTATTTTTCTTACTGCTATGGATTTTCGCTAATAAAAACCTATATATCAATGATATTTTAATTAACACGGCAATAAAATTTCAACCTTCTTAAATAATTAATATTAAAATTTCTACAATCCGGCAACCACGCAGTTTAACAATAACAATAACGATAAGCGCTTCGGTATTCATCCGTAATTAAAGGAGTCTGGTACGGTTAATAACAATGACGGATCATTTTTGCATTACTGCGCAGTCTCAGAATAACGTTAACCACAACGGAATTGCAAAATAAGAGGTGCAAAATGTCTCTATTATCTGGAATGTATTTTTAGTTAAGTTTAATCCTTTACTTAAATCAAATAAAACTTTATACAAGTTGTGGCAGTTAAATTTGCATTTTTTAAATAACTTTAAATAAACACGATTGCTTTTAAATTTTATTGATACCATGTTAATTTTGGTTAAAAAACATTACTAGAGACTTGATTAAGTTAACAGAAGGGAAGAGCCGATTACCATTAATTAGAAAATAACACGAAAACAGCGTTGAGCGCCTGTATAACTACATAAAATGCCTTTATAGCAAAGGAGTGTTCTTGCTTTGACCACTGTTCCATGGCTACTGAAATGCTTTTAACAAGAGAATACAACGGTAACCTTGACAACTCGCTCCATACACTTTCTTGGCTTACGCAATCTTCAAAATTGCAGGTTTGACTGCCGCACCCTGTATATTGAGGATCATATCACAATACTTTGTAAGTAACATTTAAATAATTAATTATTTGTTTTTTAATACCTTATAACTCTAAAATATTATAATAATCTATTTTATATATAAATTATTATTTTAATATCATTAATACTTAATAATATAATAGTCTACAAACCCGTGTTTCCGCACACAAGAGCGTTATTTTAAAAAGCTTTAAGATTATCAGTGCATGCTTTTAAGAGGATGCCGTATCTCGTTAAATTGAGTAAAACGCGATTCGCTGCCATTTTTAAATATTTGTTTGGGAAAAGAGTTGTATATAGAAGAGTTTTTTAAAATGATCCAAAGATTATCTGAAGGTTAATTAATTTTTGGTAATGTTAATATAAACCACATGAAATTTCCCAAAATTACAAAACCGTAAAAATAACCAACTTTTCGATAACTTTGAATCATTTTAAGAAACTTTTCTATATACAACTTTTTTCCCAAACAAATATTTAAAAACGGCAGCGAATCGCGTTTTAGCTCAGATTAACGTGCTACGGCATCCCCTTATCATTAGTAAATACAATTGTAGACTATAAAGTTTGACTCAGTGGCTTTGATAAATACCAAAGGTTAATGAATTGAAATTTAACTTTTATTATCATATAAAAGCTAAATTTCATATATCGTCGTTTTAATTCTATCACTACGTAAGTCATTCTTTGTTGGTTTTGACATTTTGATGCCATTTGCTAGGAAATCGAAAGACAATACAAAATTTATACCAAATAATGATGTTTTTTATATATTTATAAAAACTATATTGAAGTATACTTTAAGTACAAAATCCGTTTTGCGCGTCTTTGTATAAAATTATTCGATTTTATATATTTCCTGAATAATTGCTTAAATTTACTTACATGGTGATAAAACTTAAACAACGATGTTACTTAAATACCCATTAGAAGATATTTTCTCAGTTGCTATACAGTTTTGACAATTGAAACCATTTTGTATACAAACATTTTACATTAGCCCAATGATCCTAAAAGTTTAATATTTCTTATTTTTAACAAAGCAAAAATTATTTCAATTTATATAGACTGTGCCAAAATTTATATTGCTGTAAAGTTAGTTTTTGTTTAAATTGTTTTTTAAAGCACTACACAGGGTGGGTCAAAATAAACTTGCACACTTTTTAACTTATAATAACTTCTTATCTGTTGTGCCAATCTTTGTTATTTTTAGAGGGCTAATAGGTAGATATGTTTTCTCTATGTTTTCCAATTATGGTCAAATAGATTTAGACATGACTGGCCTTTTTCCAAAATACCATATTAAACCTCGTTGCAAAAGAAATATGATTTAGCTACAATTAAGCTAACCTGTTTTCCTTGTAGACAAACTATTAAAAATAATTTCGTAAAAGCGAATTTAGAAACGATTTGAGGATTTAGGAACTATAATTATTTTTAATAAATAAAGTTCCCCATAAAGCATGCATTTGTCTCGATTTTAAAAAGACCTTTTTTTAGTCTCCTTTGAAAATCAAAAATGTGAGATTACCATGGTTACTGAGTTGGATACTGACCAAACTAAACAGTAAATTAATTAAAAATAAACTTATTTGCCCAATTGTAGATAAAATTAATTTTTTTTGCAACGAAATTTAATGCATCATTTTGGAAAAAGTCCCGTAGGTCCAGTACTATTTAAATCTATTTAACCAAAATTGACAAACCCATAGAAAACATATCTACCTAATGGCGTAACAAATAAAAAATTATTATTAGTTAAAAAGTATACAAGTTTAATTTGGCCCACACTGCATATATCAAAAAAATTTAGGACTTGCTGATTTAGGATCCCTACAAATCTTATATAATACTTTTTTATATTTTGTTAAATAACAAAAATATGGGACTTTTTCAAACCATAGGACTACCTTAAATTATTTGTTTGCCAAAAAGTTGGGATTGTCAAAACTATCTAGTGACTGAGAAAATATCTTCTAATAGATACCCCAATACCATATCTAAAATTCAGCTTTTTTAAATTAACAAAAATTATGTTTCAAATTATTAACTTTTCGTACCTGGTACTTGTCAAAGCTACTATGAGACAAACTTGCTAGTCTACCATTGCTTTTACCTATGTTAGAAACATGCACTGATAAACTTTTAGATTTTATAATATAACGAAGGTCTGCCCCTCAAAGAATCTAACTCTATAAAATTATTTTAAAAAATAACACAACACTTTAACTAAAAATTATTAAGCAATTATTGCTTATATATCCCTTAATATTTGAAGGGCTTGGGGCAATAGTGTCATAAGCCACATTTATTTGAAAAATGGGTTTGTTCACATTACAGTTTTCTATTGCGTTTAGCTCAACTTTTTCATAGAGCTTTTGCTAATTTAGTAATAGATGTCGCCACAAATCATATAATCATATTATTGCTCCAGAACTTGTTGTGACGTTTTGAGCGAAAAACGTGACAAGCCACCATCGATCATGGCCGCCGGTAACAGTGGTTTGGTGAATGTGAAACGAAAGTTATTCAATTACGACGATTCCGAAAATGAATCAAACGGTGAGAGGGATTTTTCTATCGCAGAACAATCAACAGATGAAGACTACAGACCTGAGAGTGATGAGATGTCTTCTTCAAGCGAGGTAAGTTGATTCAAAATAATTTGTGGCTTATCACATTCTTGGCGCCAACATTACTGCCTCATTATACAAGCAAAAATACTATGAAAAACTATAATATTTACTAAAATATGTTATTTAGTGATGCTTTGGCTCCGAGTTATTTAATATTTGATTTGTTATTAATGCTTGAATGCATAATGAAAGTTACAGTAAAAAATAAAAAGTATTTTAAGGACATTTTTTTAGTATGTGGCTTGTCACATTTTTGGTGCCATGCATTCTTATTTTTGATTGGGCTGCAATTTAAAGGTTTAAATATTGTTTATTTTTCACAGAATTTTATGAAAGCTTCCTCTTTCTTGTCTCAAATAAGTGATTTTTTAAACGAAAAAGTCCTCATCTTGGAGCCAAAATGTCCGTGTGTTGCAAATAGATTTTTCAAAACTATCAGTAGTCATTTTTTAGTCAAAATGTAGTAGGGGGATCCATTCTTTTATTTTTGCGATTAAAATTGGGTTACTGGGCGAACCATTTCCTCTTCCGTGGCTGGGCGAGGTAAAACCATGGTAAAGTGAATGTCTAGAAATTAAAGTGGGTTCATTACGTTTTGCTTGACAAAATTTGAGCAGTTTCCGAAATTTTATTATAATATAGGCATTCTAAATAGCACATAAAAAAGTGAAATATTCACGTTTTCAAAAATATAACTGTTAAATAATTGCCATTTATGACTGAACATTTAAAATTTTAAAAACTTGTGTTCGCCAAACATATTGAACCTGCTTTAATTTCTGGACATTCAATTTACATTGTCTTTTACCATGGACGTACCCCGCCCAGCCACGGAACAGGAAAAGGTTCGCCCAGCACACAATTCACTTCGCGGTCCCGAAAGTTTATTGATTCATAAATAAATAAAAAAACGATATTTTCTTGCTCCCTTGAAGGGTTTATGTCAGTAACTGCCCCTAGAACAAGTGAGTATTTTTTTAATCGAAAAAATAAAAGAATAAATAATTACCAATATCAATTAAGAAGTTGCAAATCTTTTTTAATGCTTACCTTTAAAAGCTTCTATAACACTTTGTTTAAAGCCCCATTCATGTAAAGTACGTTTGTAGGCCATTATAAAACTGCATAACGCTAAACCAAACCAAAAACATAGAAAAACGAAATAAAATATTTGGTTTTTAAATAAATTAAGATTTTTACACGCGCCATTTTGGAATCAGTCAAATGGCGTCCGTAAAAATACTACGCCAAGAAAAACCTACCATACCAAAACCACACGAAGCACAATACTGAAATACCAGCAACAACGTTGCGCCTGTTTTGGAAGACTTTCCGTTGACGAGCGCTACCAAAGTATATCGATTTTTAACGATTCATATCTAGCTAAATGACTTTAGTTATGATTATTGAAGTGCCCACTTGTAATACCTGAATATCTAATAGTATTAGGAAGGTCTTTTCTGCCTTTATTAATGGAAACTTTATTTGATGCATTTAATAAACACAAATAATAAACTTAATTACCACAATTAAACCGCAACATAATAGTAAATCTGGTCAGATTTTATTAACACGTAAATGGATTGTAACTAAACCAACTAGTTAGTGCTATGCAGAAATTTATTAACAGTAATACCTTGATTTCAGAAAGACAACTTTAATAGTTCTCGAAAGATCAATCTAATATCATTATTAAAAAAATAGCTATGATACCTAAAAATAAAAGAATGGTTATTAACGAAGCAACTGAAAGGTAGTTTAATTAACTGTTTTCTTTCAGTGTTGTAATAATTTCAATTACGTGACCTAGTGAAAAACCATTTGTGTTTTGTCGATAAAATTGTAAAAGTATATGAATTTAAATATAAAATAATTTGAAAATGTTTTGTTTATAACAAAAACACAAAAAGTCTAAATACAGGGTGAGTTTTTTTATGTGTGAAGTGCAGGTATCTCAGAAGTCGCTACAGAGGTGGCTAAATGCGGAAAAAGTTGAATTTTTAATGTTTATTTGTTTTATTAAAAAAATCATGGCTAGGTATATTTATTTAATACTTTTTAAGTTTCTAAGCCACGACAAAAGATGCACTTCCTAAAAATGGAAATAAAAGTTTCTTATTAAGAGATTTTAACGATTTATAGCAATATATGCTTAAAACTACAAAAAATATCGTTATTTTGGACATGCGATTTTCCGGTTAGCTGTTATAATGAACAAATACTTCTTTTTGCTAGTCTTTACAACTTTTCTACTTTTGTGAGGCTAAAATGTAATAGCCTTTAATAAAAGTCCCTTTTAATTTATACTGTGGTAAACTTTATAACTATGCATTTTAAATATTTTTTGTATATATTGGACCGTTAAAGTATTTAAAATCATTAAAACACTTATAATAAAGTCTTTTAAAAATGGCTTAGCCAACTATGCTTCTAATAAAAAAATACTAGTTTATGTCATAAAATATCGGATTCTACCTTTTTATTGTCATTGCAAACATAATTTTCTACAACTTTCTCTTTAAACATTTTTTCCCATTTCCTATTCTTTAATATTTAGTAGCCAACATTTTTTTTTAAATAAAAATCACAAGTGATAAAAAATAAGCAATGAAAATTATTATTCTTACTACATCTAACCATTTTTGTTACTGCAGCGTGGTTCCTGCACTTAACATAAAAAAATCTCACCTTATATTTTAGTTTTAAAAAGTGTTACTACAAATTTATAAGAAAAAGAAAATTATAAAAGTAATTTTATGGCTAGTTGTAACTCCAAAATTCCAATAAAATTACACGCAAACAATGCTTATCACAAATAGAACAATAAACACGATTTATAGTAAAACCAAATTAAAAGGCTTTTATGATCCATCAGGGGTTAAGTTACATTAAACTTTTATGTATTATGTTCCGTAATGTGCTTTTAAAGCTCAAACGCATATTTGTTTCATAAATGAATCGTTATTAACAAAATAATTGGTAAATTTAGTATACATGTTTTATAATTAATTATTCTTATTTAAAATTAGTTTTATTGATGATTAATACCAGAATTTTGGAAAACTATTGCAACCTCAGATGCGGTTAAATAAGAAAAGAGTTGTAGTTTTTAGCCAGAGTCGCTATACAAAGGCGTGACGACATTCCGCCATATTGGTAGTGGTCGTTTTGACGAAATACACAAATTCTAGACGCCCCTGAAGTGATCATCAGCTGTCGAAATAAAGTGAGTTAACCAAGTGTTGTATGCCAATCTTTTAAAGAAAAATCAATTTTACTTCTATCACTTCTATTAATTGCAAGTGATCATGATTACTTGTCAATGCGGTAGGGGAGCCCAAGAGGAGATTTCGGGATTTACTACAGCGCAGCAGATTATTATACCGGAGGATACCTTGTACCCGGTTAAGTATCTCCACCAAATATGAGCCCCGTATACAGGGCCGATCATAAAAAACCCAAATATATCCACCAGAAATTGTCGAGCGCGTCAGATTAAGATAGGGTAAGTTAATTACATGCTAAACAGTGTATATTCTAATAATCTGACAATTTAAAATTGACGTTAAGAAAACAGAGGGCTACAAAGAACAACGTCAGATTAATTTTTCGAGCGTGGCTATTTTTTTATTTTGAAGAAAATAATTTAGGGATAACAAAAATATATAATTTAATACGACCCGAACAGTTTCCACAAGCCAAAATAATAATAATAGGATTTTTTGACATATTTAAAAGTCGATAGCCATTTCCCTCACCGATAAAAAGAAATACATTATATAACATTTTTTTCCTCTTATCATCTAAGGTTTGCAACCTAATGGGTTTCTATGACGCTCGAGTAAATCCCCATTTAGCATCGTGGGCTTCCCTACTAATGGTACAAATGCAATTAGATATATTTCTCCCTATTCTCTATTTGTTTTCTTGATTTTTGTCCCTTCAGGTCCAATCCACCATTCTCCCCTTTCGGACTATACTTTCCAGGGCTTCGTCGGCGGAAAATCTGGATAATCGAGCTCGTAGCTCCCAGAAATTCCAAAAAGAAAACAAAAATAATTGTACAATCGATGCAATGCATAAACTGTCGGCTGTCAAACCAAGACCTGCTATTGGTGTTACGTATAACCTTCACTTTCACTACTGACAGTTTCCATGGCACGCCCATCTATTTCCCACCATTTAAGAAATACCTCGTGTTCACCACCAAACAGGATACCATCAGCTTATAGAAATCTTCGCTCACAGCACTTAGATTCAGAAAAAGAAGCCGTCAATTTAGCGTGAATCTTTCCTTGATCCCCGAAGGTGAAAAACGTTTGTACGGCACCTCTAACCGCCACTCCGGGAAGAACTTTGTGTCCTCTACGCACGTCCGCACTGTCCGGAGGTCAAACAAAGAGTCCAATTAGAAATATTTATAAAATTGTGTGAACAGTAGCGGCGTTAGGGTAGGGCGCAGTTGGGCGACGGCCCAGCGCGCTAGAAAAAGGTTGCGGCGCATGCGCCATTCATTTCTTGTTTTCGTCGTGTTAAGCGGTAATTTTGGTACAACGGCCCGCGATGAGCATATACCTTCTCCGGAAAAACAGTTTCAAAGCTAGTTCATACAGACGCGAAAAGCGAATTGCGAAAGCGAATATTTAACCAAAAAATTCGCGTTTTTTTTTTCATATTCAAACAGCTGCGAAATTCGCCGAAATTCTAGGCAACAACATAACCTACTAATTTCTATTTTTTTTATTACGGTGGTGAAGCTACGCTTCGGTTCTTTTGAGATTTTATAAAGTTTTTCCTTTTAATCATATTACATTTCTCTGTTGTGATATTTGGCAACGAAGATGTAGAATCGCTGCAAATTATATATAAAATGACAAGGGCTAAAAAGTTATTATAAATTAAATAAAAAACACAAAACATTTAAGAAAATAAACACAAAGAACCTTCTAAACAGCTTATAGAATGACATAAAAATAATAATAACAAAATTGGTTTTGAAATGACATATGACAAATAACCTCTTGTTTCTACGCATGTGCGCATGCTGTTATTCGCCAGAAATTGAAATGATCTCAAGTTTCCCGCCCACTACATTTTAAATCTTGCGAATTCGCAACATCTTTAAACTATCTTAATTTTAAATTATCCGCCTTAAATTTTATTTGAAAGTGACCAATGAGAATGAAATTCGCGTTTCGCAATTCGCTTTTTGCGTCTATATGAACTAGCTTTTAGGCTGAATTTTTTAACTGTCTTTAGGCGCTACATAAATTTCGATCAAGAAAACATTTGAACAGTTAAATAAGTACTTTAAGATTCTGATCTTTTTGTACAGTATAAAAAATGTTCCAAAAACCCGAACTTATCAGATTCTGTGGTAATCGCCAATTAAAATGAACTGTAGGCTCTAAACTAAATATAGATGGATGTATGTTATGTAAATAATTTGAAAGTTTAAAACCTTTTGTACCTAATCAGAATGTGATTACCCCTGTATTTGTGTTAAATTTTATCAAATATAGCAACTAACAAGAACTGTAATTAAATGTGTGAATAGCATAGCAAAACCATTGACTATACCTGTAATGGCTGCTAGTGGAAAACGTAGCTGACAAAACCCATCTGCGATTAACAATTTTTCAATCTAGTCTGACAAACTTAGCAACATTTTTAATCAAAAATAAAATAATTAATAAAAATATCGACTTTGATAACCTAATAAAAGAGTTCACTGATAAAAGGTAGAAAAGTGAAATTTAAATAATTTTTTACATTAATACATATTTCTGACAAAAAATTGTTTTATTATTATCTATTATATATTGCCTTTTTCCGCATGGGTTTGAATTGCGCTTAACGAGAGCCGCAGAAATCTTGCCTAGAGCGCCGATAATGCTAAAAACGGCACTATTTGAGAATGTTCATCAGTAAAGGATAAAAGGTCATTGGTTCATCATTTCCACTTCCATCACTTTGTTCACTTATACATCCAAAACACGCTTGGACCCGACTCCTTAAATGTAGAAAAATAATAAAATTAATTTTAGTATGTCCTATGCCTGTAAAGATACATTTTAAATTTAGCACAGATAGAAAATTAAATATACAACGTTACAAAGCTAAAGACTTAAAAACATTATTGGTATTAAAGTAAATACAATGTTTTACGGGCAATGTTTAATCCCGTACTATCGATGACGCTGCAATCAAAGAAAACAGTGGCGGCTAGTGCATTGGAGAACAGGGAAGGCTAAAGTCATAAATAAGACTATATACACACAGAAAAGGCCGGTAATATTTTGGGGTCCGCACAAACAAAATACGTAATATTTGCATAAATGCAAACAAAAATGTGTATTGCCGTATCTATGTTTAAATTTATGGGGATGCTAAGCCTTCCTTGCCTCCCCTGACGAGCTGCCACTGCCAAAGAATACCAAATAATGTTGAATTGCTTAAGAGCGCTTCTTTTTCGCATAGTGGCAAAAATTTTCTATGGTTATTTTAAACTAACACGATTTCTATATTTTCGAATTTAAAAAACAGTTTGGAGAGTGTTTGTTTTAACAGGGATATGCCATATGGCCACTGTCCAATTGAAATTTTTTAGAAAACATTTTAAAAAGTTTCAAATTTAAAGTCCTAAAACCAAGCTTCTAAATTCGTTAAATTATAAGTAATTATGGGACTAGAAATATATCGTTAACTTGTTAAATCTTTCTTTAATATTTATTTCTTATGAGAAAAATAACATCTTATTTTTCACAAGTCTACATCTACTTTTGTTTAGACTTTGACTATTTACTTTGTATTTTTTTACGTATTTTTACGAGATAGAGGAATATTTTACTTTTTTGTTAACTACGGCACAAAGCCCCTGACACAAAAAAAAACACCAATTAGGTGAATCATTTGCCTTTGCACCCTATATATTACATCACCATTTAAAGGATATTTAAAAGAGCTTTAAAAAATACCACTTAAGTAGATCAATTTGTAAAGTTCCGCCATTTTGAAGTAGTTAAAGATATTGACTTTATAAGGGGTGATTCATTTGTAGGTAGTTTAAAAAAAAATGAAAAAATTTAAGAAATAGATTTATTAAGTAATATTTATAATAATACGAAAAAATTATATCTTACATTTATTTTTTAAAGATTATGCGTTTTAAATGTTGTCCTTGACTGCGCACAACATGGTCTGTTTTTAAGGTCCAATTTCCGAGCTCCAAATAGATTTGTCAGGATCATCGCGTACACTCGCAGCTTCTGCCGTTATATTTTTGCACTTCTGTCCTATTTGGTCAAGAATTATCCAATAATAAAGATAGAAGTTAAAATTTATTTGATGTAGATAGATAGTGGAACGTAAGTTGCCCGAATCCACGAAACACATTCCTTGGAGAATGATGATTTTCATAATACAGTTAAACAAGTTTTAGACGTTGTGCCTTGAGTTAAGTCTATCCAAAATAAATTGCCAAACAGTACTGAACACAAATACCAGAACAGTTTGAAATACGGACCCCTTTATCTATCCGAAAATACCTACTAGAAAAGTACCTCTAAACAAATCACCCGATATTATAGGGTTACAAAGTACTCGTCGAAAGCTTGAAAATAATATGCCACAAGAGCCCCGTTCCACTTATTTTTTTTTTAAGATGGCGCTTAGCAGTAATCTTAAAATTTTTATTTGTCAATTTCACCTTAAAATATAGTTATTATGCAATAATTTTATATCTTGGACTTTAAATTTTTTAAATTGATTCGTTTAAAAATATAAACATGCGGACATTAAAGAAATGCTCTGCATAAATTTGTTCCATTTTCACTTCTTATGAATATCAAGGCTTTTCACAGAATTTATTATATAATCCCCACAAAGATGCTTTTAGGACCCATCAAAATTTACGTGTCGCCGTGATAAAGATGAACAAAAGCCTTTTTATATCTTACATATAAGTTTGGCTCGCTATGAACCATTAAGATCTTCGGGTTTTATTTTATGATCTTCTGTTTTCTTTTAGAGAGTGCAAATTTCTTAGTAAATCTACGCTTAAAATTTTTTTAATACCAAAAATATTTAAAAATAATGCAGGTTTAGTATAAAAGTTGTACATTTATTCATAAAATACACTTTATAATATAAAAGATTTTTTTTTTGATTAATTTAAATAAACAAATAGGTGTAGAAAAATTAAAAAAATATGTTTTTGTTTTTATTTTATGTTGGGGTTTTATTTAGTCAATAATGTATAAAAAATAAAAATAAACAAGTAAAAAATACCCTGTCTCACCTTTAAAGAAAAAATCGTAAACTGTAGTGCAGTTTGTGTTATCTAATTGATCTGAATCTTTTTCTTTTTAACCCAAATAATTCAGAAACAGTGAGATACTAACAGACCCGGACTAAAAAGTTTTAATTTTAATAAGAAAACAAACCCCGAAAGTTTACGATTTCAACATACCATATCTCCAATTTTATACTCGGCATTTTCTATTCGTATTAGAATAATAAACCCTAATTTTATATTATTCAATTTGCAAATAATTAGTAATATATTACTACTTGGTATCTTTATTATCACGACGTCCCAACTAAACAACAGAGATAAGATATGGGTTCTCGAAGGTGAAGAAACTTCGACCAAAGTTCGCAATTCAAGATCTGTAAAAAAATAATGATAGTTGTTTTCTTTGGTTCAAGAGGAATAATTGAACGTGTTGTGCTCCGAGAACAGAAGACCGTAAATGCTGTCTGGTACACTACAGTATGCCTTTCATAACTTATAGAAAAGTTAATAGTGATTCGCCCAAACTCGCAACTCGCTAGCTGGTACCTTCATCATGACAATGCCCCACCTCATCGAGGTGAACTTACCAGTCAATTTTTGACGGATGCAGGCTTGAGACTTTTGGAACATCTGCCTTATAGCCCCGACTTGGCGCCGTGTGACTTTGGGTTGTTTCTTTTATTCAAGAGCCAACTGAAAGGACAAAAGTTTATAACTGAGATACGCTACTGGAGGCCTGGGATAAAATATGTGTTGAAAAAGTGGAAAGCTATTTTCAGTGACTGGCTTGTTAGAATGGAAAAGTGTATTCAATGTGGTGGAAATTATTTTGAAAAAATCAAATATATGTACGTATATCTCAAAACTTTTTGAACACCCTACGTAAATAGCTATTTAATTTTATTAGGAATGCCGGTCTATTTTGGCCCTGTCTCAAATAAATAATGTTTGTCTCTCTGACTCTTTTAAAAATAAAGACTCGTACTTTATTATTTATATTTTATAGACCTTACTCTAGCCGGTCCAGACGATTCACTAATATAAAATTTATTACAAGGATATTAAATTTTAAGAACTGTCCTAAATGCATATAGAGTGGCGCCTTTTCGTTAACCTTACAGTGTATAGCAAAAACAAAAAATATAGAACAAATTTTATTGCAAAATCTTAATTTTGACTTTAAAAAGAAATTGAGTGGTGAAAGTAAATCATGGCTAACTTAATTTGTTTTGGAGATTTTCTTCCACATTTTGTTAAGGTACTTATAATTTGCTTGTTATAAGAGATATAAATGTTAATATAAAACAGTTAGGAATTTTTACGCAAAACTTAGTTATTTTCTAAATTGTCATTTTGGTAAAAATAAAGTTAGTTTACTCTAAGAGAAAAGTTATGTTTGTTAAGTTTTTGCGAACCCAGCATAAAAAAATTACATTTTATCCTGGTAAATCATATTTTTTACAAGCAAAAATGTTTATTAGGAATTACTTTTTTGGAAAAATTAAATTTTTGGTTTATTTGTCCTCTTGTAAACCCCATCCGTGGAGATTGTATATTTAATAAAGATACCAAGTAGTAATATATTACTAATTATTTGCAAATTGAATAATATAAAATTAGGGTTTATTATTCTAATACGAATAGAAAATGCCGAGTATAAAATTGGAGATATGGTATGTTGAAATCGTAAACTTTCGGGGTTTGTTTTCTTATTAAAATTAAAACTTTTTAGTCCGGGTCTGTTAGTATCTCACTGTTTCTGAATTATTTGGGTTAAAAAGAAAAAGATTCAGATCAATTAGATAACACAAACTGCACTACAGTTTACGATTTTTTCTTTAAAGGTGAGACAGGGTATTTTTTACTTGTTTATTTTTATTTTTTATACATTATTGACTAAATAAAACCCCAACATAAAATAAAAACAAAAACATATTTTTTTAATTTTTTCTACACCTATTTGTTTATTTAAATTAATCAAAAAAAAATCTTTTATATTATAAAGTGTATTTTATGAATAAATGTACAACTTTTATACTAAACCTGCATTATTTTTAAATATTTTTGGTATTAAAAAAAATTTTAAGCGTAGATTTACTAAGAAATTTGCACTCTCTAAAAGAAAACAGAAGATCATAAAATAAAACCCGAAGATCTTAATGGTTCATAGCGAGCCAAACTTATATGTAAGATATAAAAAAGGCTTTTGTTCATCTTTATCACGGCGACACGTAAATTTTGATGGGTCCTAAAAGCATCTTTGTGGGGATTATATAATAAATTCTGTGAAAAGCCTTGATATTCATAAGAAGTGAAAATGGAACAAATTTATGCAGAGCATTTCTTTAATGTCCGCATGTTTATATTTTTAAACGAATCAATTTAAAAAATTTAAAGTCCAAGATATAAAATTATTGCATAATAACTATATTTTAAGGTGAAATTGACAAATAAAAATTTTAAGATTACTGCTAAGCGCCATCTTAAAAAAAAAATAAGTGGAACGGGGCTCTTGTGGCATATTATTTTCAAGCTTTCGACGAGTACTTTGTAACCCTATAATATCGGGTGATTTGTTTAGAGGTACTTTTCTAGTAGGTATTTTCGGATAGATAAAGGGGTCCGTATTTCAAACTGTTCTGGTATTTGTGTTCAGTACTGTTTGGCAATTTATTTTGGATAGACTTAACTCAAGGCACAACGTCTAAAACTTGTTTAACTGTATTATGAAAATCATCATTCTCCAAGGAATGTGTTTCGTGGATTCGGGCAACTTACGTTCCACTATCTATCTACATCAAATAAATTTTAACTTCTATCTTTATTATTGGATAATTCTTGACCAAATAGGACAGAAGTGCAAAAATATAACGGCAGAAGCTGCGAGTGTACGCGATGATCCTGACAAATCTATTTGGAGCTCGGAAATTGGACCTTAAAAACAGACCATGTTGTGCGCAGTCAAGGACAACATTTAAAACGCATAATCTTTAAAAAATAAATGTAAGATATAATTTTTTCGTATTATTATAAATATTACTTAATAAATCTATTTCTTAAATTTTTTCATTTTTTTTTAAACTACCTCCAAATGAATCACCCCTTATAAAGTCAATATCTTTAACTACTTCAAAATGGCGGAACTTTACAAATTGATCTACTTAAGTGGTATTTTTTAAAGCTCTTTTAAATATCCTTTAAATGGTGATGTAATATATAGGGTGCAAAGGCAAATGATTCACCTAATTAGTGTTTTTTTTTGTGTCAGGGGCTTTGTGCCGTAGTTAACAAAAAAGTAAAATATTCCTCTATCTCGTAAAAATACGTAAAAAAATACAAAGTAAATAGTCAAAGTCTAAACAAAAGTAGATGTAGACTTGTGAAAAATAAGATGTTATTTTTCTCATAAGAAATAAATATTAAAGAAAGATTTAACAAGTTAACGATATATTTCTAGTCCCATAATTACTTATAATTTAACGAATTTAGAAGCTTGGTTTTAGGACTTTAAATTTGAAACTTTTTAAAATGTTTTCTAAAAAATTTCAATTGGACAGTGGCCATATGGCATATCCCTGTTAAAACAAACACTCTCCAAACTGTTTTTTAAATTCGAAAATATAGAAATCGTCTTAGTTTAAAATAACCATAGAAAATTTTTGCCACTATGCGAAAAAGAAGCGCTCTTAAGCAATTCAACATTATTTGGTATTCTTTGGCAGTGGCAGCTCGTCAGGGAGGCAAGGAAGGCTTAGCATCCCCATAAATTTAAACATAGATACGGCAATACACATTTTTGTTTGCATTTATGCAAATATTACGTATTTTGTTTGTGCGGACCCCAAAATATTACCGGCCTTTTCTGTGTGTATATAGTCTTATTTATGACTTTAGCCTTCCCTGTTCTCCAATGCACTAGCCGCCACTGTTTTCTTTGATTGCAGCGTCATCGATAGTACGGGATTAAACATTGCCCGTAAAACATTGTATTTACTTTAATACCAATAATGTTTTTAAGTCTTTAGCTTTGTAACGTTGTATATTTAATTTTCTATCTGTGCTAAATTTAAAATGTATCTTTACAGGCATAGGACATACTAAAATTAATTTTATTATTTTTCTACATTTAAGGAGTCGGGTCCAAGCGTGTTTTGGATGTATAAGTGAACAAAGTGATGGAAGTGGAAATGATGAACCAATGACCTTTTATCCTTTACTGATGAACATTCTCAAATAGTGCCGTTTTTAGCATTATCGGCGCTCTAGGCAAGATTTCTGCGGCTCTCGTTAAGCGCAATTCAAACCCATGCGGAAAAAGGCAATATATAATAGATAATAATAAAACAATTTTTGTCAGAAATATGTATTAATGTAAAAAATTATTTAAATTTCACTTTTCTACCTTTTTATCAGTGAACTCTTTTATTAGGTTATCAAAGTCGATATTTTTATTAATTATTTTATTTTTGATTAAAAATGTTGCTAAGTTTGTCAGACTAGATTGAAAAATTGTTAATCGCAGATGGGTTTTTGTCAGCTACGTTTTCCACTAGCAGCCATTACAGGTATAGTCAATGGTTTTGCTATGCTATTCACACATTTAATTACAGTTCTTGTTAGTTGCTATATTTGATAAAATTTAACACAAATACAGGGGTAATCACATTCTGATTAGGTACAAAAGGTTTTAAACTTTCAAATTATTTACATAACATACATCCATCTATATTTAGTTTAGAGCCTACAGTTCATTTTAATTGGCGATTACCACAGAATCTGATAAGTTCGGGTTTTTGGAACATTTTTTATACTGTACAAAAAGATCAGAATCTTAAAGTACTTATTTAACTGTTCAAATGTTTTCTTGATCGAAATTTATGTAGCGCCTAAAGACAGTTAAAAAATTCAGCCTAAAAGCTAGTTCATATAGACGCAAAAAGCGAATTGCGAAACGCGAATTTCATTCTCATTGGTCACTTTCAAATAAAATTTAAGGCGGATAATTTAAAAATTAAGATAGTTTAAAGATGTTGCGAATTCGCAAGATTTAAAATGTAGTGGGCGGGAAACTTGAGATCATTTCAATTTCTGGCGAATAACAGCATGCGCACATGCGTAGAAACAAGAGGTTATTTGTCATATGTCATTTCAAAACCAATTTTGTTATTATTATTTTTATGTCATTCTATAAGCTGTTTAGAAGGTTCTTTGTGTTTATTTTCTTAAATGTTTTGTGTTTTTTTATTTAATTTATAATAACTTTTTTAGCCCTTGTCATTTTATATATAATTTGCAGCGATTCTACATCTTCGTTGCCAAATATCACAACAGAGAAATGTAATATGATTAAAAGGAAAAACTTTATAAATCTCAAAAGAACCGAAGCGTAGCTTCACCACCGTAATAAAAAAAATAGAAATTAGTAGGTTATGTTGTTGCCTAGAATTTCGGCGAATTTCGCAGCTGTTTGAATATGAAAAAAAAAACGCGAATTTTTTGGTTAAATATTCGCTTTCGCAATTCGCTTTTCGCGTCTGTATGAACTAGCTTTGAAACTGTTTTTCCGGAGAAGGTATATGCTCATCGCGGGCCGTTGTACCAAAATTACCGCTTAACACGACGAAAACAAGAAATGAATGGCGCATGCGCCGCAACCTTTTTCTAGCGCGCTGGGCCGTCGCCCAACTGCGCCCTACCCTAACGCCGCTACTGTTCACACAATTTTATAAATATTTCTAATTGGACTCTTTGTTTGACCTCCGGACAGTGCGGACGTGCGTAGAGGACACAAAGTTCTTCCCGGAGTGGCGGTTAGAGGTGCCGTACAAACGTTTTTCACCTTCGGGGATCAAGGAAAGATTCACGCTAAATTGACGGCTTCTTTTTCTGAATCTAAGTGCTGTGAGCGAAGATTTCTATAAGCTGATGGTATCCTGTTTGGTGGTGAACACGAGGTATTTCTTAAATGGTGGGAAATAGATGGGCGTGCCATGGAAACTGTCAGTAGTGAAAGTGAAGGTTATACGTAACACCAATAGCAGGTCTTGGTTTGACAGCCGACAGTTTATGCATTGCATCGATTGTACAATTATTTTTGTTTTCTTTTTGGAATTTCTGGGAGCTACGAGCTCGATTATCCAGATTTTCCGCCGACGAAGCCCTGGAAAGTATAGTCCGAAAGGGGGAGAATGGTGGATTGGACCTGAAGGGACAAAAATCAAGAAAACAAATAGAGAAATAGGGAGAAATATATCTAATTGCATTTGTACCATTAGTAGGGAAGCCCACGATGCTAAATGGGGATTTACTCGAGCGTCATAGAAACCCATTAGGTTGCAAACCTTAGATGATAAGAGGAAAAAAATGTTATATAATGTATTTCTTTTTATCGGTGAGGGAAATGGCTATCGACTTTTAAATATGTCAAAAAATCCTATTATTATTATTTTGGCTTGTGGAAACTGTTCGGGTCGTATTAAATTATATATTTTTGTTATCCCTAAATTATTTTCTTCAAAATAAAAAAATAGCCACGCTCGAAAAATTAATCTGACGTTGTTCTTTGTAGCCCTCTGTTTTCTTAACGTCAATTTTAAATTGTCAGATTATTAGAATATACACTGTTTAGCATGTAATTAACTTACCTATCTTAATCTGACGCGCTCGACAATTTCTGGTGGATATATTTGGGTTTTTTATGATCGGCCCTGTATACGGGGCTCATATTTGGTGGAGATACTTAACCGGGTACAAGGTATCCTCCGGTATAATAATCTGCTGCGCTGTAGTAAATCCCGAAATCTCCTCTTGGGCTCCCCTACCGCATTGACAAGTAATCATGATCACTTGCAATTAATAGAAGTGATAGAAGTAAAATTGATTTTTCTTTAAAAGATTGGCATACAACACTTGGTTAACTCACTTTATTTCGACAGCTGATGATCACTTCAGGGGCGTCTAGAATTTGTGTATTTCGTCAAAACGACCACTACCAATATGGCGGAATGTCGTCACGCCTTTGTATAGCGACTCTGGCTAAAAACTACAACTCTTTTCTTATTTAACCGCATCTGAGGTTGCAATAGTTTTCCAAAATTCTGGTATATAATCATCAATAAAACTAATTTTAAATAAGAATAATTAATTATAAAACATGTATACTAAATTTACCAATTATTTTGTTAATAACGATTCATTTATGAAACAAATATGCGTTTGAGCTTTAAAAGCACATTACGGAACATAATACATAAAAGTTTAATGTAACTTAACCCCTGATGGATCATAAAAGCCTTTTAATTTGGTTTTACTATAAATCGTGTTTATTGTTCTATTTGTGATAAGCATTGTTTGCGTGTAATTTTATTGGAATTTTGGAGTTACAACTAGCCATAAAATTACTTTTATAATTTTCTTTTTCTTATAAATTTGTAGTAACACTTTTTAAAACTAAAATATAAGGTGAGATTTTTTTATGTTAAGTGCAGGAACCACGCTGCAGTAACAAAAATGGTTAGATGTAGTAAGAATAATAATTTTCATTGCTTATTTTTTATCACTTGTGATTTTTATTTAAAAAAAAATGTTGGCTACTAAATATTAAAGAATAGGAAATGGGAAAAAATGTTTAAAGAGAAAAGTTGTAGAAAATTATGTTTGCAATGACAATAAAAAGGTAGAATCCGATATTTTATGACATAAACTAGTATTTTTTTTTATTAGAAGCATAGTTGGCTAAGCCATTTTTAAAAGACTTTATTATAAGTGTTTTAATGATTTTAAATACTTTAACGGTCCAATATATACAAAAAATATTTAAAATGCATAGTTATAAAGTTTACCACAGTATAAATTAAAAAGGGACTTTTATTAAAGGCTATTACATTTTAGCCTCACAAAAGTAGAAAAGTTGTAAAGACTAGCAAAAAAGAAGTATTTGTTCATTATAACAGCTAACCGGAAAATCGCATGTCCAAAATAACGATATTTTTTGTAGTTTTAAGCATATATTGCTATAAATCGTTAAAATCTCTTAATAAGAAACTTTTATTTCCATTTTTAGGAAGTGCATCTTTTGTCGTGGCTTAGAAACTTAAAAAAGTATTAAATAAATATACCTAGCCATGATTTTTTTTAATAAAACAAATAAACATTAAAAATTCAACTTTTTCCGCATTTAGCCACCTCTGTAGCGACTTCTGAGATACCTGCACTTCACACATAAAAAAAAACTCACCCTGTATTTAGACTTTTGTGTTTTTGTTATAAACAAAACATTTTCAAATTATTTTATATTTAAATTCATATACTTTTTACAATTTTATCGACAAAACACAAATGGTTTTTCACTAGGTCACGTAATTGAAATTATTACAACACTGAAAGAAAACAGTTAATTAAACTACCTTTCAGTTGCTTCGTTAATAACCATTCTTTTATTTTTAGGTATCATAGCTATTTTTTTAATAATGATATTAGATTGATCTTTCGAGAACTATTAAAGTTGTCTTTCTGAAATCAAGGTATTACTGTTAATAAATTTCTGCATAGCACTAACTAGTTGGTTTAGTTACAATCCATTTACGTGTTAATAAAATCTGACCAGATTTACTATTATGTTGCGGTTTAATTGTGGTAATTAAGTTTATTATTTGTGTTTATTAAATGCATCAAATAAAGTTTCCATTAATAAAGGCAGAAAAGACCTTCCTAATACTATTAGATATTCAGGTATTACAAGTGGGCACTTCAATAATCATAACTAAAGTCATTTAGCTAGATATGAATCGTTAAAAATCGATATACTTTGGTAGCGCTCGTCAACGGAAAGTCTTCCAAAACAGGCGCAACGTTGTTGCTGGTATTTCAGTATTGTGCTTCGTGTGGTTTTGGTATGGTAGGTTTTTCTTGGCGTAGTATTTTTACGGACGCCATTTGACTGATTCCAAAATGGCGCGTGTAAAAATCTTAATTTATTTAAAAACCAAATATTTTATTTCGTTTTTCTATGTTTTGGTTTGGTTTAGCGTTATGCAGTTTTATAATGGCCTACAAACGTACTTTACATGAATGGGGCTTTAAACAAAGTGTTATAGAAGCTTTTAAAGGTAAGCATTAAAAAAGATTTGCAACTTCTTAATTGATATTGGTAATTATTTATTCTTTTATTTTTTCGATTAAAAAATACTCACTTGTTCTAGGGGCAGTTACTGACATAAACCCTTCAAGGGAGCAAGAAAATATCGTTTTTTTTTATTTATTTATGAATCAATAAACTTTCGGGACCGCGAAGTGAATTGTGTGCTGGGCGAACCTTTTCCTGTTCCGTGGCTGGGCGGGGTACGTCCATGGTAAAAGACAATGTAAATTGAATGTCCAGAAATTAAAGCAGGTTCAATATGTTTGGCGAACACAAGTTTTTAAAATTTTAAATGTTCAGTCATAAATGGCAATTATTTAACAGTTATATTTTTGAAAACGTGAATATTTCACTTTTTTATGTGCTATTTAGAATGCCTATATTATAATAAAATTTCGGAAACTGCTCAAATTTTGTCAAGCAAAACGTAATGAACCCACTTTAATTTCTAGACATTCACTTTACCATGGTTTTACCTCGCCCAGCCACGGAAGAGGAAATGGTTCGCCCAGTAACCCAATTTTAATCGCAAAAATAAAAGAATAAATAATTACCATTATTAATGAGGAAGTTGCAAGTCCTTTTTAATGCTTAGTTTTAAAAGCTTTTATAGCACTTTGATTAAAGCCCCATTCCGTTAAAGTACGTTTGTTGGCCATTATTAAACTGCACAACGCTAAAACAAACCACAAACATAAAAAACGAAATAAAATATTTGGTTTTTAAAAAATATATATTTTTACTCGTTTATCAGTCAAATGGCGTTGGTAAAAATAATAAGCCAAAAAAACCTACCTCATCCACTTATCACACTTATCTCGTAATACATACCTATACATACAAATTTATAGATTTTAATTCCTAATACTTCTCCATATACTCCCTTGACCATATATATTTTATAAATTTAATTTGCTACAGGAATTAGAGCTTATTTGCTGAAGCAACTAAAGCCATATACTACAATAACTAAGGTTTATACAAGGTATCTCGAAAGGTAAGGTCAAAAATGGTAGAAGTGATAGAGTGAGCCAAAATAATGTTAGTACTTCATATAAAAAAAAGTTCTATCGCGCTTTCTTATGGAATTTTTGACGTTTAAAGAATAAAAAAATGTATTTCATTTATAACTTTTAAACAGTTGCCCCAATAATAATTATATTTGGACATTTAAATTAACTCATACCAGTGTTTTTTCCAGAGGCAAATGATAGCGCAGCAATTCATAATTATACAGGGTAAGACGAATTTTGTTCGTTTATTATATGTATATTTTACAGAGATTAAAAATTTGACATTTTGGTTTGACCGTTTAATGCCTTCATTATTTTTGTACAAAAAAGGTATACCTTATGTAAATCGATATCTTGGACTATTCTTCATAAAATCGCATTTTAAAAACCAGACATACCCCTATTTTGTATATAACAAAAAAATCCATTTTTGAGGAAAATAATAAAATGTGGTTAAAAATGGTGTTTAAAGGCCTTTGAAACTTTATAACACAAATAAAGACTGTTTTTTAAAAATTTTACCATATTCTAATAATTTTCTCAAAATTTATTTTTATTACATACAAAATGGGGTATGTCTGGATTTAAAATGCGTTTATATGAAAAACGGTTCACGGTATCAATTTAAATAAAGTATACCTTTTTTTGTACAAAACTGATAGAGAAATTATACGGTCAAACCAAAATGTAATTTTTTTACCTCGATAAGAAATGCATTAAATAAACGAAAAAATTCGTCTCACCTGTATAATTATGACTTACGGCGCATCATTTGCCTATGGAAAAAGCATTGGTACGAGTTAATTTAAATGCCTAAATATCATTATTATTGTGGCAACCGTTCAAAAGTTATTAATGAAATACTATTTTTTATATTCTAACTTTAAACCTCAATAACTCCCTAAGGAAACGCGATAGATCTTCTTTTTATATGAAGTACTAACATTATTTTGGCTCACTCTACCACCCCTATCATTTTTGACCTCACCTTACCGGACACCTTGTATATTCCAGCAAGCTACAT
This sequence comes from Listronotus bonariensis, assembly GCA_014170235.1. NCBI lineage: Eukaryota > Metazoa > Arthropoda > Insecta > Coleoptera > Curculionidae > Listronotus > Listronotus bonariensis. Next base: position 23,095 of record JACEGR010009811.1, read on the forward strand.
TTTTTGCTACTTTAATTAAAGCTTAGGTATTACCCTAAGTAGTAAAAATTATAACCATACAAAAGCTCTTTAGTTAAGTCCATTAACATTACAATATTGATCATAATGTTGATATAGTAATACTGATAATAAGATTGAATATCAGTCACAACTAAGTCCATTGAGCAGTAAAAAGTAAATGACTTAATTACCATAATGTCATGGACTAACAGCGGTAACTAGACGACTTTAATAACCACACTACCAATGCCAAATAATGGTCGCTAACATATCAAATATTTTTCGGTTATTAAGCCAACTTAGTTATAGTAACTAATTTGAAAGTAGAAAGTCAACTTTAATTATGACATTAACTGGTCTTATCTGTCCCCTATTTAACTGAGACAATTTAGTTATAATTATTAAAACTTTAATTATGGTTGTTAGAAATTTCTCT
>JACEGR010009812.1:0-23521 GCA_014170235.1 Listronotus bonariensis
TACATACATGGATGCAGCATGCATATACAGTGAGTATACAGAATCAGCTAAATGAAGTCGTTCATAGGCAATGTGAGGAAAAGAAACAGTTTAACATGAATACCCACATGTAAACATTTTGCATTGAATGACGATTAGTCATCCGTTGTTGTGGCTTTATACTGAATACTCACTACTCAATATTTTTTCAGTATGTAGTTTTATAAGATATCCGAAGATAATTTTTTTTTGATCAGTTGAAAAAATGCTCTTTTTTTATCTTTATCGTAAAGATAAAACTCCATTTTTATTACAGTACATAAAGTTTTAAAAATTCTTACTTATTTTTAAGTGTTTGACAGTTTTTTAACATTTGAAATAGTGTTTTGTTTCAGTGTCAACTAAACCAAAAGATCAAGTTACCCTAAATTGCGCCATTATTTAGTTGACTTCATGTGCCACTAAATTTTAAATTTATCAGTTTGTGCATAAATTTAATAGAAGATATAGAAATTAATAATCATAATGAATTCAGATGACTCAGAAAATGCCTCGGAAAATGCGATTATAAAACTTATACAGTCGTAGAAAAACAATGGTATGCAACATGCAAAAAGTGTCTTTTTTATACTGATTTTTACCCCCATTTGTAAACAAAAAGTATCGCTTTATGCACTTGTTACATAAATTACTATTTTTTCCAGCACAGTTTACAAAAAACTTACCCATTTGTCTATTTATCACCTCAGGAACCATAAACCATGTATGTTTAGGTTTTTCCTTCTTTAATACTTCATTGACCTGAGCCTCTTCATCAGATTCTGTATCAGTACTGTGTATCATAGTGGTATCCGAGCTGGTACTGTGACGACTATTATAAAATCCACTCATCGAGCCACTAATTACAGAGTCCAAATCTTCGTCATCCTCACTTAAAATGTCATAAAGGTATAAATATGTGTAGTCATAGTCATAGTCAAATAAAACAAATTATGTAGTATTAAGTAAAAAAGTTTATTTAGTTTTCATATGTCTGGGATAGTTTTTCGAAAAATTTAATACTTTTCAAAATTAATTTACATTTTTCATGTGCCCCAAATGCAGTATATTAATGTTTTCTTGTGTTTGACGTTGGATTTCTACTGTTTCGTCCCCACCCAGCACCCCTGTTCACTCCACCGTCCCGTAATATGTTTTTATTAATAATAAATTTAAGAAATTGATTTTGGAAAACGCGCACACAGATTTGTGTCATAATCGACCTATAGAAACGCCCTGAGAAAGAATTTTTCAAAAATCTCTTATAATAGCGAAAACTGCTATATTGAACTATTACCCTTTTTTGCAGAAACACTTGTTAATAGCTAACCAGAACTTGTCTTTACCTCATTTTAATAAAAAAATTAAAATAATTTTATATATTATTTTATGTTAAATACCTTGGTTGTGTTACATACACAGGACGAGAAGTGTCCCCTTCGCCAGCACTTACAGGCAAGCCACTGTCACTGCTTGTACTGGCTGTCTGCTCAACAAAATCATTGCTGTTTGAATTATTTGAGGATGTTGAAGATTCTTCCTGTTCGAAATCAGTTCGCATTCGTTTGGCACTATCCTGTCGTTCATGATCAACAGGACTATCTGGCCTTTCCTCCTCAGACATATTTTCATCCATAATCTAAAAATATCCTAAACAAAAACGCAGTTGCGAAATTTTACCTGGCCTAGCCAGAAAAAATCATGGCTAGCGATAGACTTCTATGAATATTTTATTTGATAGACTGTCCTTTTTAGGTTTGATATAAAAATTCACTAATTAGAGAAAAACCTGCGAATTATTGATAAAATTTTTGATGGAAAATGAAAAACATTCAATTGGATGACAGTTCACGTTCTGCTGGCGTCTGTCATAAAACAGCTGGTAGTTAGAGGTGGAAATCACATGTGATTCGAAAATAGCCGATTCAGCCATAGGCGTATCAAAATACATATTGATTGTATTTAACTAACAAAGGCGGTAGTTTGTAGAAATTAAAATCAAGTTTTTCAATTAAAAGGCTATGATTCTAAACCAAGGGAGAAACACTTTTTAATAAGGAGTGCTTGATTTTTTTATATTTGTCCGAAAATATAGGTTATGTTTGTGATGTTACCTTTTTGCCATAATATTTTTTTATTGTGATAAAATAAACCGAAACTTGCATAAAATAAAATAATATAACCTAAAAAGACATTAAAATTAGTTTCTTACCCTTTATAACGATTTAAACGTAAATTTCCTTCAAATTAATATACAAGGGTCAGTGACTCCTGGTGACAGGTTTAAAATTATCTGTAACTGCACTACAAATATAACTACTCAATTTAACTATAAACAGTAAAAACTAAACATATATAAAAGTCCAATGAATAAAAAGTAAAAATTACATCAAAACCGCGAAAAAAGCTTCTAGTAAGAATGTAACCAAAGAATTACGGAAACGATTACGTCACAAAATTTATTGAAGATAGACTTAAATGGGATCGAGCGCTCCTTATTAAAAACTTTATCTCTCTTGCCCTTGCTTCTAGTTCATACAAAATATTGGTAATTGTTTACTTATCGGACACCATTTTGTGAGCAACGTTTCGTTTCCGAGATATCCATCATCAAACTCGAAAAACAAATTTACCCTATTTTCATTATATTCACCCTTCTTTTTGCAGATAACTCTTGATTTAAAGCTGAATTGACACTTAATATTTCATTTCCACGTCTTAAAACCACATTTTTCCAATTTGTAACCATTTTTTTCCATAAAATTGATTTTGAGTGCTAATTTAGCAGAAAGCTCAAAAATTGTGTGAAAAAGAAGGTGGAATATGATGAATATCTCTAGAACAAAACGTTATTGCCGACTAAAAAGTCTTTCAGATTCGTAATCAGCGCCCCAAAAATCCCCGTGTGCCGAAAATCATCAAAATCGACGTGGAGTCCGATAAGTAAATAATTTTAAAAAATGTTTGATAATTTAGATGATATTATTTTCTTTTAACGCCAAAAAGTAAATATTTAGCTGTAATTTAATACGAAAGAATTTAAATCTACGATCATGAAAATCAAAATCCGAGAATATCCGAACGAAGTTTTGACATAGGACCGAGAAAAAGATTGAAACTAACCTCACTTTAGTAATAAGTCTTGTTTGGTTGGCCCCATTTGTAAATTATTCTGTTTAATTACAGAAAAAATGACTTTATATCATTTTGGAAACTGTGTGGCCCTCGTATATGTTCCCTATTACCTTGCTTATAAGCAATCTGGGTTGTAAGTACCCTTAATTTCAATAAAATTATTACCTTTTATAAAGAAGGGCTTCACTCCTTACATTGAAGAATACTTTAGATTAAAACGTAATTCATTACTTTTCAGGTCTGAATATGGTGCCTTTTGGAAGTGTGTCCAAGCCGGTATGATTTACATGTTTACACAGTTAGCAAAAATGATGATTCTAGCAACTTTTTTCCCTGATAATGTTGGTGATTTAGGCAATGATCTCATAGGGGTAAATGTTAGATGTTTTTACTAAATTGTTATAATTGATATTATATTTGCTGCACTAATCACTACAATGAAAATAATTTGAAATGTAGTATTGTATTTTTAGGAATTTTTAAAATACACTGTGGACTTGGCGGACTTAATAGGGCTACACTTTGTATTAAATGGGATTCCTGGGAAAGGGCATAGTAAAGTTCTTACAGCTGGAATTGGATGGGCAACTGCAGAGGTAATTTTTAATTTTAGAAAAAAGTGACATTTACATTAAAGTGCTCCAGTGGCATGTGGTGTATTTAGCCCTCAATTTAGCCATATACTCATTTGCTTGGTCATAATTGTCAAATTTATTCAATAATTGACACTTTGGATAGTCACTGTTTAAGCAGATGGGAACAGATAAATGTGCCCATTATTATTACAACTTTATGTTATTTATACAGGGTGTTCAGTAACTCTACCGATAAACTTTTTAAATAAAAAATTAGAAGAAAACTTCATATGAACATATTACGTTCATATGATGACATATTGGGCCATGTGAATAAAAAGAAGCAAATGCTTTAGCTTATAAGTAAAAGGTATTGATCCTAATATAGAAATAAGGAAGGATTTACTTCAAATGTATGATCATTGCTACTGCGAGTAGAAAATTGAAGCTACTGAATAGCAGCAGCACGTTTGCATAAGTAAATACTCGCACTTGTAAGCAAATGCTCATATGTTTGAGTAAATCCTTCTTTATTTCTATTTTATAATCGATACCTTTTAATTATAAGCAAAAGCATTTGCTTCTTTTGAATACCCTTTTATTAGCTTGGGTTGTATGTATGTATGTATGTAACGGAATCTTTAAGCTTAATTTTCACCAACTTCCAGCGATTTGATTTCTTTGAAACTTTGCACACGTATCAAGGACCCATGACAATGCAATAATCTGCAAACAATATCCCGTTATCCCGATTAGGATCGCCAGGATAAATAAATTCCTTTATAGATTTTCTGTAGGAGAGTAACAGAGAAAGAGCTAGTGCGCGATCTGCGCATGCGTGCAGTTTCGGACATACTCTCAGCATAAGGCTGACAGAAACTTGTTCGGAGTAGTTGCGTTCTGAAACCCCATGCAACAGTGAAGCTTTAAATGAAATGATAAGATTACGAAATAGTTCGTGAAACATTTTAATATCACATGTCTGCAGAAAACTAATTGATATATCGAACTAAAAAATGAAAAATAAATAATAGTTTAAAAAAACACGCTTTTATATGCAACCGAACTAAAAATTAGAAAATAATTTTTCATTACAAAGAGTTTGTATTACAGTAATAAAAGGTCAAACAATGAATCATAATTATATACCTCAAAATAGAATTATAATAAAATTTAAGATAATAACAGAATAATTCACTTCAGAGTAAAAAGCTTGGGGTGCATTTTACTATTTTTTCATAACTTTTCCCTCATAGATATTTACAAATGAAATAATTATAACATTTAATATATTAAGCACCCCACGCTTTTATTCTGAAGTGAATTATTCTGTTATTATCTTAAATTTTCTTATAATTCTATTTTGAGGTATATAATTATGATTCATTGTTTGACCTTTTCTTACTGTAATACAAACTCCGTAATGAAAAATGATTTTCTAATTTTTAGTTCGGTTGCATATAAAGCGTGTTTTTAGTTTTTTTAAACTATTATTTATTATTCCTATGCCCCATTATGTCCTAAACATATTATTTTTTAAACTATAGGGTGTTATTATTATTTTTGGATCATTACTGGACACCCTGTATGTATTTTGCTGGTTTTCATAACTTGCTTTTTTCTTATTCTTGATAATTTTTGTAGGTTATTTTATCCCGAGCTCTTCTTCTATGGGTCGGAGCCCGTGGCGCTGAATTCGACTGGATATATGTTCAAAAATGCCTCGAATCAAACATTCTTCTTATTCAGCACATTGCTACTGCCACTCTCGTATGGCTATGGTCAAGACATAACCTCAACAAAAATTTAAAAACGTTGGTAACAATTTTATTAGTTTTAAGTTGCTATAAGCCATTGCTACTCGATTCTTTAATTTATACATTAAGATTTAGTGCTTGGTTAGGTTTGGTGGTAAAGTTAGTGTTTACTTTAATTTATGGAATGTTAACTTTAACTATATATGCCGATTTGGCCCAAGTTATTGGTATTTATTAGGTTTTTAATACAAATTTTAATTTATTGAAAGTTTAGTTATTGTCATTTTTTTAAAGATGAAGATGTGATAAAAAATGAATAAAGAACAAGTTATTATCATCTGGATTTTTATTTGGGTAATTTTCTAGAAACCTGCGGCCACTCCGATTTTGACGAAATTTGGTATACGGGGTTTTTGGGGCGCTGATCACGAATCTAAAAGAATTTTTTGGCGGAAACGTTTCGTTCTTGAGATATTCATCATCAGACTTGAAATTTAAACTAATCCTATTTTTACAATATTTCCCCTTCTTTTTGCACACAATTCTTGATTTAAAGCTAAAGTGGCACACAATATTTGATTTTCACCTTTTAAAACCCCGTTTTTTCACGTATTTTACATTATTTTTGCATTAAATTGCATAGCTATACTTTAAATCATTTCAATCCCAGTGTGCCATGAAGCCCTACGTGTATGTATGGTTGCCGCATTATCAAAGAAAAGCCACTCAAATTAATGCAAAAATATTGTAAAAAACGTAGAAAAACGGGGTTTTAAAAGGTGAAAATCAAATATTTTGTTACACTTTAGCTTTAAATCAAGAATTGTGTGCAAAAAGAAGGGGAATATAGTGAAAATAAGCTTAGTTAAAATTTGAACTTTGATGATGAATATCTTGAGAACAAAACGTTTCTGCCAAAAAATCTTTCAGATTCGTGATCAGCGCCCCAAAAAACCCCCGTATACCAAATTTCGTTAAAATCGGGTTGCCGCAGGTTTCTAGAAAATTACCTTTATTTGATTTTTAATCACTATTTTTACTAGAAGTACAAAGGAGTTACAGAGGTTTAGGTCTAGTTGAGAAGTTGATTTCCTGCAAAAATTAGTTCCCAGTCTCCTAAAACTATGGTTGATGGCTTAAACGATCCGGAATGGCATCTAGAAAATGACGTATTTTGGATTTTTCCTGCAAAAACATTACAATTGTTAGTACCAAAAAACTGAAAAAAATAGCCGTCCAGCTTTTTGCCAAAATCTTATAAAAGTATAAGTAATAGCTTAAATATTATTAAAGTTTTTGAAAGAGCAGGAAATTTTAATAAAAAAGTTCTCAAGACCCAGAATGGTAGCTCCAATATTTATAGTTTTAAATTAACGTTGAAAATCGGCTTTCGCGCAGCAGTTTTTGCAAGTTCACGCTGCAATTAAATAATAATTTAAAAATTTGGAAAAATTCTGGTGTAATCTAGACACTTTCAAGAATATGATTTCGCTCTAATAAAAGTTGACTCAACATTTAAAAAAATTGCCATTTGGTAATTAATAGTTTTTTTTATGGGTTTCGATTGTCAAAAAGGGTAAATAAACATTTAAATAATTGACCCATATTTTTTTATTTCTTGGAGCCTTTTTAACACGCTTTTATTAACTTGGGTTGTAACTATCTATCTATCTATCTATCTATGTAACGGAATCTTTGAGCCTAATTTTTACCAACTTCCAGCTATTCGATTTCTTTGAAACTTTGCACACGTATTAAGGACCCATGACAATGCAATAATCTGCAAACAGTATCTCGTTATCCTGGTTAGGATCGCCAGGATAAAAAAATTCCTTTATATTATAAAAACAACACCTGTGTTGCCATCTTTGGCAACATCCCAAACTTTTCTCAGGAACTTTAGCTACTCTTGACAAAATGGCGAAGGAAATTTTTAGTGAATAAACGAGCATTTTTACATACATACATACATACATGCATATCGAACTAAAAAATGAAAAATAAATAATAGTTTAAAAAAACTAAAAAAACACGTTTTTATATGCAACCGAACTAAAAATTAGAAAATAATTTTTCATTAAAAAAAATATTGTCACTTCAGAGTAAAAAGCGTGGGGTGCATTTTACTATTTTTTCATAACTTTTCCCTCATAGATATTGGCAAATATAATAATTATAACATTTAATATATTAAATGTTATAATTAATTAAAAGCACCACACGCTTTTTACTATGAAGTGACAATATTTTTTTAATGAAAAATTATTTTCTAATTTTTAGTTCGGTTGCATATAAAAGCGTGTTTTTTAGTTTTTTAAACTATTATTTATTTATAAACATATTCAACAAGATAACGTTTTAAAAGTTAATTTAATTTTTTTATTTCTTTAATGATTAATTTTTGAAGTTTAAAAAAAACTAACCAGAACTAACCAGAACAAAAAAAGTAAAGAGCAAAAAAAGGTTTTAACCCTTTAAAAATTATAAAATACAACTGAAAAATATTTTATACACTACATTTTTTCGCCGCGAATTAAAAAAAAAGGTCCTCACTTCTCAGAAACTATTTAAAAGTATTGTAACTTTTCACATACATTTGCCTTATGGGGTGGTAAAACCAATGAGCATGAAAAGAAAAGGGCAAAACGGCTACAAAAGGAACCATATTGCTCTATTTATACCCCCTTTCCGCTGAAAAAGCTTTTTCACACCCTTTGGTGGGCAATTGCCCCCATGCCCCCCATCCGTACGGCTCTGAAAACCATACATAGATTTTATTTTTTCCTTGTATATTTTATCACTTTTGGATTCTTGAGACAATTCTAAGTCAGAATGTGACATTTTGGAAAGTTTTTAATCGTATTTAATTTTTTTAGAGCTATTTTTAATATTTTATCTAGATGGCCATGATTGAACGCAAATTAATCTAGTGGCTCTAGGTGATGTTAGAAAAATACAGTCGCAAAGTCTTAGTGACTAATGTGAAAGATAGAAATAAAACAATTTAGCAAATTTATATTTTCATGTGAAACCTAAATTTTTTGAATATAGGATTTTTTAACGAACCTAACGATACCAATTTATTTGCGATCGGATTAAAAATAAAGTCATAAATAAAAGATCATATAGCCATCTAGATGCATTACTACAAAAATAGCGCTCAAAAAATCAAACTAGGCGTAAAAACTTTTAAAACTGTCAAGTAAGAATTTAGAAATGTTCAAAAATCCAAAAATGTTAAAACATACAGAGTGTTTCATTTAAAAATCCAAATTGAAGGAATTTCCGGTTAAATCGGAAGTAAACAAAAAGTGAGAAATATGTGAAAACTCTCCTCTTTCCGTACCATTTACTTATACCAAGTCTTATTTTGTATTGTCTAATACTGTAAAACTTATATGGCTTGTCCAATGAATTCGATGACACCCGATATTTTTGGGTTTTTATTTAATTGAAAAATAATTAAACATGATTTTAGATCCGGTTGTGGCATAGCGTTTAAAAAGGTGGCGCAGGCCCCCTTAAAAAATTAATTTCTGAACATCGAACTCATATAAAAGACTAATTCTTAAATGCCACCCGTAGATTTCGAAATTCAGCAGGAAATTACACAAATCAATACATTTATCTTAAAACATACATCATCTCAATTTCGCCTTTTTAAAAATAAAAACAAATAATCCAAGATAAATTGCTGCGGGATGCCAACAAAAAGTCAATTAATTCTATCAAAAATCTAATCGAATCGAAGGACCACAAACCCATTTCCAAATCGCTCGTATCTTCACATACACGAAAACAATTGAACGTCACGGAACCGCTCCGGCATGCGCGCACGTCGCGGCAATCCCTGAAATCGTCCACGTTGCCGGACTTACGTACTTTTCTTTAAATCGACGGAAAAATCTCGGGAGAGAATTTCGTCGCAGGAAATCTGGCTGCAGCAGGTAACAACACTGTAAATTCAGGAAGCAGCAGCGGAGCAACAAGCCCGGAGTGAATATCCAGCAAAAAGCAGGTGAAGATGGTGATTTTCGCGGAAATTTACTCGAAAAATATCGCTTGAAAGTTCGCTAGAAAATTTCCCAATCTTAATTTGAGTCGGTGAAATCGTTCACGATGTTTGTTCGGCCGAAAAAATTATTTCGATGAAGTGAACCCCGCAGCAAACACTTATTTTCCTGCAAAGTTTATTTCGTGAAAAATGTTGGGCTGAAAGAAATCGCGTTGATTTTCGGATTTTCGTGTTTTTCCTAAGTGAAAATGGCCCGGGCAGTACCTCCTTTGCATACTGCTGTTTCTCTTAAACCCATTGAAGTCCCCCAGGCTTTGATAAATGGGGAGAAATTCATCAAATGGGACGAGGTAAGCCGGGGTTTTTAGAAAACATAAATTTTGATTTTTGCATGAAAGGGAGTCGAGAGACAAGTGATACTGCAGGGATTTTCCGCTTATATACAGGGTGTTCGTGAACTGTGGTGCCAAACAGCTATGGTGAAATCATTTCATTAAATGAAGAAAAAAGTTGATGTAAACATGATCCCGCAATTTTTTTTCATAAAATACAGGGTGTTAAACTAATAAGAAAACTTTAAAATTTCGAAAAAAACTGTTTTTAGTAAAATCTAAAACTTTATTTAAGTATTTGTTGTTGTGGTTACATAATTGCTAATAAAAAAATTATAAAACCTATAAAAAAAAATTAAACAATGTTTCTTTGATGGTCTAGCTATAGGTATGCTATTAAATGTTTTTTTTGCTCTTTTAAACCAAACGGAATACGAAAAAATTTAAGAGACATAAAAGCTGTATTTTTATTTACTTGGTCCAAAAACAATATAAAAATTTCACACATTTTTTTACAGTTAAATTCATGGGCGTGTATAAGGGGGTTTTGAACCCATCTTAGGATGAGTAAGAGAGGAAATTCGTATGGAAAAGTTCTTTGTTATGTTTTTAAAACGTAGGGTTCTGTGGATTTTATATTCTTCAAAAATTGATAAAAAAAAGTTGTAGTGAGAAAAGAATGTGAGTACCTTTTTTTTTGGTCTTCAGAAATTTTAAGATCCAATTTTCTTGGCAGTGAACCCCCACCCCCTCCCATAAAAAGCTCATAGGAAAGCTATAAATTAAATTAGTCTTTTGGTGCAATAGCAAATTTTACATTTTCTTTGACCGTTTGATTCTTACCTTTTTTACAAAAAAGTAAACCTTTTTTTTTTATAAGCTCGTATTATAAAAGCCCACATATCCCATCCCTTTTATGTAATAAAAATTCCATTTAATTAATAAAATCATTAAAATAAAAGGTAAATTTATTAAAAATAGTGTTTATATGTACACAAAAACATGATTTTTTAAATTATTTGACCACATTTTAATGATTTTCTCAAACTAATATGGAATTTTTATTACATATGTAGGCTACCGAGGTAGGTACACAATGCGAATATATCTGTAAATGTGATTTTATGAAGATAGGTAAACGATATCCATTTAAATAAGGTATATCGTTTTTGTAAAAAAGATAAAAGAATCAAACGATTAAAAACCAAAATGTCAAATTTGTCACTGCTGTCAAGAATGCATGCATGAAATAAAAAAATTATCCCACCCTGCATAATCCCTATTTACTGAACACCCGTATACTTATGGAAAAAAGCATTCAGTGCAGTTTGGCTCTTCAATTATGTTTAACTTGTGAAGCATAGGGCGCCGTGAAATGAAATAGGCGCCCTAACAGAGTCCAGTCTAGGGCCCTCCAAAGAGTTTATCCGGTCCTGGAACCATTAGTATGAGGTTTTTAGTTGCCCAAATAGCATTAATACTGTAGTAACAGTTCAAAAGTTATGATTGAAATACGTTTTGTTATTCTAACTTTGAAACACGAACATTATTTTAGCTCACTCTATCAACTATCACCCAGTGCCGTATTAACTGTTTGAGGCCCCTAGGCTAGAATTCCCGGAGCGCCAATTTTCCAACAAAAAAAAAAAAAAAAAAAAAAAAAAAAAAATTGAAAGGAAAAAAAAGTCATTCCCTCCTTTTCACGCCTCCTTAACCTAAACTTTTTAAAAACTCCCCTGTCTAGCGCCTATTACTCCCCTGTCTAGCGCCTATTATTTTCATGGCGCCCTAGGCTGCTAGCCTAGTCAGCCTAATGGATAATACGGCCCTGCTATCACCCCTATCATTTAGGATATCACATATCCGGACACCCTGTATAATCTCATTCATAGAAAGATTCTTTTTCTATGATCTATATATCATTTCAATGTAAAAGCATCTATATATTTCCTATGTTCAGAAAAAAAAATGTATTACAAATACTTGATAGGAAAGGTTTAAATCAATGAAATTATGGGATTCCCATTTTTTCTAATTTTAATTTTTACAATTTAACGATTTTTTAATTGCTATGTCGTCAATATTTTTATTATTATGAAAGTTGCGTTATTTGTTGTGTAATTTGATTATTTATTTCGAGGTTCAATTGTTGGACAACTTGTGTGTTTATAAATAAGTTAAGAAATGTAATCGAGAACCAGTTTTACCTCTTTATTGGAAAATATAATAGCTGGAGGCATTGTAATTATTGATAACGATTTTGTGCTTTAAAGACAGTAGCGTAACACAAAAATACGTGGGCGATGTCCGTAAGAGCGAGGTCCCTTTTGTTTGGCAAATATATTTAAAAAAACTACAGAAAAAACGTCTATACAGGGTGATTAATCTTAAGTTCGCACTATTACTAACTCCTTTATTATTGGAGATACGTAGTACGTTAAGTTAGTAACGTTATAGTATTTTTCCTCTGATTAACGTGCTGCAACTGAAAAACAATACAATATCTTGTTTTCTATGTATTGCAAAAAATGTATTTAAAGTCGGTCTATACCGGGTGTTGCTCCATAGAGCGGGACATAGGGAATCCCATGTAAATTTTGAAATAGTCAAATATTGGCTCCCTAATTATTTTAGAAAAAATGCTATTAGGACTTATTGAAGAGCACAGTAAGTTCCACCCAAAATGAAAATTTGAGCATTTTTCAACCAACCAGTAAAGAGTAAACTGCTTAATACTTCTGCAACGTAGTATCTCATTATGCACCCTGTACTCTAGAAATCAATAATAAAAACACCATATCGATTTATTAGTGACAATTTAGATCATTAATTTATAATGTCATTGCCAAAACTGAACAATTTTATACGGGAATTTCAAAAGAATCCTCGCATTTCATTTTAGTTTACAGCTAATTCCACAGTTACATGCAAGACAATAAAACAAATTTTTCTACATTAAGAAGTCAATTTATGACCAAAATATCAGGATTTAATCAAATGCTCAAATATTCCTTCATTAACTGCCAGACAATAACCCAAACGATTATAAAACTCATTTCTTACGTTGGCTAGTTGGTACATTCATATTCTGGCACATTCAGCGGAAACAGCCTTCCTTAGCTGGACTTAATTTTCATATTTTTATTGGTAGCTTAGTTTTTAAATGTCCCCATAGAAAAAATCGTTTGGCGAAAGACCACGTCGATTTTCTTCATATTTGCAATTATTGATTACTGTGTCTGTAGTTTTAAATTTTTTTATCGTCCGTTCTATTGTCGATTTACTTGGTATTGGCCTATTGGGAAAATAGGCTGCGAACATGTCCGCTACTCTTCGATAACTATTTTCCTGGTAAAACCATTTATAATAGTGATTTTTTCTTGATTTAAGTAGTTTATTATTTAAGAATGATGTGACATTGATCTCACAACTTGATAGTAAGAGGTTAAATAATTTTTCTAGTATTTTATTATAAACTTCTAATAATACAAGGCGGGTAAGAAGATAGGAGATTCGTAACTTATTTTAGCATTTATCTCTTAGCTCGCGGACTGAGAAGAGCTGAAATTTGTACATTGGGTACAACTTTTCGTGCTCTTTAAAAATCCTTATTATATTTTCTTCTAAAATAATTAGGGGAGCCAATATTGGACCACTTCAAAATTTATATGGGATTCCCTATGTCCCGCTCGACGGAGCAACACCCGGTATAGGGTCGCGACATTCGGCCATATTGCTTTGACGTGTTATGACGTCACATCTCCCATTTTTCGGCCATGTTGTTCAGTGCCGGAGATATATAGTTTATTGTATTAGTAGAGACAACCGTTTACACAACAGTTTTTAATTGTTATTAAGTTGTAAATTCTTTTACTTTAAATAAAAACATTTGGAATTACATCTTTCAACAAATATCACTTCCAAAACAATGCAAAATGAAATGCGCAAATTCTAGACGCCACTGAATTGATGATCAGCTTTGATTTTTACCCAGTCTTGCCAACTTTTCTCCGAGAAGTGCCCTTCCTTGCGTCCCCGACCTCGAACCGCCTAAAAGTTGAGGATATGTCGCAACCTTATAAATATAAACTAACCTTGAATTTATCCTACATTTTTTCTGTAAAATGTACAAGGGAGCATATAATTAATCCCTTTAAAATCATGTAAATTTTCGTATGTTCGTCTCTGCGACCCATCATCCGGTATATATGTATGTAGTTTAGGAGCAAATTTTCATATTTGACATGCTTAATCATTTTATTATTATTTTTTTACTTCAGAAAATTAGTTCAAAATATTTTAGAAAATATACAGATATTTTCAGTGGTAGCTCTTTAGGATGCGGCCTCTTAGATAAATAAAAAAACATAAAGTTACAATATATCCATGGGTTTTGGCAAAACATCGTAAGCGACTTTCGGAAAATTTTACATAAAACGATTTTTTTCATTGCGTTATTTTTAAAACAAAGTTGGTAATTTTTTTGTAGGCACATTAGTGCAAAAGGCTTTATATCAGTTCTTGGTTTTGTTGTTAAAATAACGCAGTGGGAAGATAAATCGTTTCCTATAAAATTTACCAAAAGTCGCTTACGATGTTTTGTCAAAAACCCATAATTTAAATATTTACTATACATAAGTATAAATTTAAAAGGCCATTTAAGTATTTCTTGTTTTATTAGAGGCCTAACTGCCGAAAATCCGCTTATACAATGCTTTTGCGATGGCAACACAACAAGGCGTGACATGGTTAGGGACTCTAACAGGACATAAGTCTGTCAGCTTTATTTGTAATATAAAAAATAACTATTAAAAAAATTATTAATATTCTAATATCTTCAAAAAAAAACTAAAGTTTAATTTGGTTTGAAAGTAAAAACTCGTTAAAATTTCCTCGAAAATGACTAACCAATGTAATAAAGATAGAATCTACCAATATAATACTTATAATCCGAGTTAATCTATATGTATTACATTATATGATTATTATAATCAATTAATTCATAAAAACATTTTATGCAGGTGTTACAGAATGATGGTTTAAAAATTTAAGAGCAAATTCTACTATTAAAGATATAAAAAAGTGGGTCTGCAAATTCCCCGTTTGCAAGATACAGGGTGTTAAACTTGTAATGATGTTTATTACAGTCAGGGGTAATTTATCACTACATTTTATAAGCCCAGTGGCGTCTCGAGCAGCCACTGAAGGAATATTTCTACCAAAAAAAGGTACGCCACTGATTGTGTATATGTGTGTGAAAATCTTGTGCTTTCTTATAATTAAACAAATAAAAATGAAATTTGTATGTCTTTAATTTTCTTTCATATCTTGTTTAGTTTAAGAGAAATAATATAAAATCCCCTAATTGCACATTTTTAGACCATAAAAACAGTTTTGTGGGAACTTTTTCTTTTAAAAATAAGGTGCTATAATTTTTAACACGCTTTTATTAACTTGGGTTGTAACTATCTATCTATCTATCAATCTATCCATCTGGCTGCCTATGTAACGGAATCTTTGAGCCTAATTTTAACCAACTTCCAGCTATTCGATTTCTTTGAAACTTTGCACACGTATTAAGGACCCATGACAATGCAATAATCTGCAAACAGTATCCCTTTATCTTTTTTTTAATCGCCAGGAAAAAAAAATTCCATTATATTATAAAAACAACACCTAGGATGCCATCTGTTGGAAAAATTTCAAACTTTGCTATTAAATGAGGAAGAAATTTTTTAGTGGATTGCAAAGTGTTGACAACGGTCCAAACATTTCCTGGAGTGCCATCTGTTGGCAAAATTTGAAACTTTGCTACTTAATGAAGAAGAAATTTTTTAGTGAGTTGCAATCTTTTGCAAATTTTAAAATTTGCTACCATTGTCATTTCATAGGGGGCTGGTTATTTTCTTTTTGCTGCTTAATTAATTAGTATGTTCTAATTTACTGTTATATTAAGAATTTTGTGCAATATAACGAACTAAAAAATGAAAAATAATTAATAGTTTAAAAAAACTAAAAAACACGCTTTTATATGCAACCGAACTAAAAATTAAAAAATAATTTTTCATTAAAAAAATATTTTCACTTCATAGTAAAAAGCGTGGGGTGCATTTTATTATTTTTTCATAACTTTTCCATCATAGATATTGGCAAATATAATAATTATAACATTTAATATATTAAGCACCCCACGCTTTTTACTATGAAGTGAAAATATTTTTTTAATGAAAAATTATTTTTTAATTTTTAGTTCGGTTGCATATAAAAGCGTGTTTTAGTTTTTTTAAACTATTAATTATTTATTATCAATTATGTAACAACAGCCATAAATACTTATTTAAATAAGGTTTAATTTCAATCTAATAATGTTAACTAAAATATGTGTTTTTGAAATTCTTTAGTTTTTTCAAAAGTTTAACTTTCTGTATCTTGAGAACAAAAAATTTGCGGACTCATGTTTATATGAACTTATCCTCACATTTTTAATAGTAAAATCTGCCTTTAAATTTTCTTAACAACACTTAGTTATACCCTGTATATGTATGTTTTCCACAACTTATTGATACGTAACATGTTTTTATAAGGTTTTTATCATAACAAGACACTTAATTATATTGTTCTTAGCAAAATGTACACTACACTTGTCTGGTTTCAGTGGAAATTGGTGACTGTAACGCCATCTGGACTATATCAACCATTGTTTCTGTAGTGTTTAATGCTCCATAATTATTAATGTCATCCTTTTTGCAAACCCATGAACATCAGCAAGATTATTTGTTATTTTTAGGGAGATTTTAATAAAAATATGGAAAAGAGAAGAAATCTGTCTTCAATAACGTGTAGCCCAGTAAAATAAAATTTTACCGGTACCGGGGGTCAAGTTGTAAATTTACACTCCTTAACTTTTTAATTTTTTATCGTGCATCCTATAAAAATAGTCAAGAAATCAAATTAGTTCGAAATTAAATGAGAATTAAAAAATATTTGTATTTTTGATAAAGCAGTGGCGTACCACTTTGTTATTCAAAAATATTCAGCCTAACCCTCCATGGACGGCACTGGTGATTTTTTCTTGTATTTCAAAGAAATTCCTTCTAATGTGTAGGAGACGTCTTTCAAATATTTTAAAAATATCTGATTTGGTAGATATAAAAGTTATTATAATACAACAATAATCTTTTTAACATTTTAACACCCTCTAGTTCAAAAACTAAGACGTTTAGGACATACAGGGTGTTCATATAAAAAATTCCCACTCAAGTTATCCGTAAAGGAGACAGATTTAAAAAATCGTCGAAACACGCCAAGATATTTATTAGGGGGAACATTTTTTACAAAGATTGGACGTCGCCCCTTCAACCCCGTAACCACCAGAGTCACCACTCCAAATTTTTATATGAAAAGGGTGGTCGAGTGATACACAATTTTAAAGCTTTTGACTAGTATTTTATAACCCCCAAGTCAATATCTTTACCTACTACTACAAAAAATTAAATATTACCTGAATATCTTATTTGGATAGCCATATTTCCAAAACTAATAAAGTTGTAATACTTAATGTGGTATTTTATTAAAGCTCGATGTCAAATCTTTTTAATAAAGTTTTCCCCCTTAATAAATATCTTGACGTGTTTCGGCGATTTTCTTAAATCTGTCTCTTTTCGCAGATAACTTGAGTGATAAGTTTTTAAATGAACACCCTGATGTATGTTTATATAAAGTTTTCTCCTAATTTTCATTGTGGAATCACCGCTTATAGTTTGTCGGTTTACTGGACACCCTGTAGAACACTTGATCATGGTCTACCAATGATGTGTGGTGTAGTATAAGCATTAAATTTGTCACTGAATGCATTACGATTGTTTACCGCGTCCCTGTAGCAGCTTCACTAAGCAAACAAAAAGTTAAAGCTGTCTAAACACTTTCAAAAGTTTTAAGAATTTAATAAAGTAGAAAGCTTATAAAAGTTTCTTAAATTTCAAACAGATTTTTGTTTTTCAGACTAAACAACTTAGCTAATAGGAAATTTAAATTAATTAATCCGAAAACCCCTTTTTCGTGTTTTATCTTAGCTCGGCAGCAGCTTATTTGCTGAGCTTCTATACATGTTCTTTTTAAGGATTTTCCATCCGCGGCTTTCGCTTAAATTCAACTCAGAATTAAGATTAAAATCTCAAGAAACAGAAAAGCCGCCTCGTGAAAGTACCGAATGATGTAAGCTGTCTTTCTAGGTTTTGGTGTTGTAAAATCATGTCAATCTAAGACTGAAAACTACACGGAGGAGTGGTTTGGCTTAACTAATTTTTGGCAGGTTACAATATTTTAAAGTAAAGATTTTCTACTAGGGTGTTTTGAAATAAGATATTCATTACTAAGGGTGAAAGTTCAAGTAAACCTATGCATTAAGGGGCATTGTCTGAGGCAATAGTTATTTTTCTACTACTGTATAAATAAGAAAACTTTGTGGTCCTAGCAACGCGAATGATAACGAAAGGGAACCTTCGTGTTACCTGGTTGCTAAGCGTTGCTAGCTACGAAAGTAATATTTTCAGCGCCTGGACAAAAAGTAAGAGTAAAAAAAAAAGAAAATATGCTTGTGGGAAATATTAGGATTTATTTATAAAAAGTAACTAATTTATGACAAAATATTTTAAAAAACTAGGTTAGGTATTGACATTAAAATTAATTGTGCAATTTGAGCAATTAGCAAAGAAATTGGAGGAATAATACTTGAATTAACAGTTTTTAAATTTGTTGTTGGGGTATCGTTATCACGTTTAACTACGTTAATATTCATATTTTTCACTGTTACTTCATTAGAGGAAATATTGGTAGGAATTTCGTGTAAAATCTTCTTTGAAATTTCCACCTTATTACTATAGGATTCAGCAATATATCCCTCCGCAACAGAAGAAGACTTCCAACCTCCATGCCTTTTTAAGTCCAAAATATCGACATCCGAAGCATTGGCAAGGAACGTAGTTGACGTTCTTCTAAAAGAATGGCCAGTGTATCTACTGATGTCTTCAAGCTTCAAAAACTTCGCAATTTCTTTAGGTACATTTGAAATAGTGTGCTTTCCAATTACTTGATTAACACATTTAGCTCTTTCATAACGATACAATAAGCGCTCATCTAGAGCATTCCTTGGTCTCAGCTTAATATATTCCTGTAGAAATCTAACATAAGGAACTGAGCCTTCATCGTTGGTTACTACAAAGTTTCTTTTAACTTTATTTTTAGACTCCACTATTTTTACTATAGCCACGTAATTTCTTATTTCTACATCACGTAGCTTCATTCTGTATATTTCGTCTGTCCGGCATGCCCCAGCCACTCCCATAATGGCTATTACTTTCATTGCTAAGTAACTTTGATCAGCCCCCGGATTCTTAACTTCTCGATAGGTAACGACTCGGTCGCTATCGAGTTCTCGATATTCCTTTCGAAACCTATCGGCCTTATTTTCTCATCTGTTTTTACGTAAATAATTAATAGGATGAAGACTTATTTAATAAGGATAGTGCCTAGTTATGGAATAGAAGATAAGAATCACCATTCGGTATCGACTCGATACGTTACGTCTCGAGACAGCAGTTAAGAATCCGCCTGGAGGCGCGTTAAGTAAAAACTTTATGATTTCTTCTTTTTTAAAAATTTTTGACTTTTTTTGCCTCATAACCATCGTTTTTCCTTTTTATAAAAGCAACTAGTTTCTTGAACTACAGAAATATCTTGATTTTTGTTTACGGAAATTGTTAGCTTGAGCATGGAATATACAGACCAGAGGGTTGGTGGTGATAAAGACTCGGATTATTCTTGAAAATACGCCAACATCACATTCTCGTCAATCCGCCCCACATTTTTGTAGCAAGCCATTCAGAAAACGATTTATATGTTTGATGGTACCTCTCTTTAGATTTGTCTGGCAGAACTGAGGCACACGCAAGGTCAGCTGCCTTTTGGATGCCATTTTCATATTCATTTAACATTTTAAAATGGGAATGGATTTATACTAAATTAACAATAATTCAATATCTGACAAGTGCTGATGACAGACAATGTCAACAATAAATGTGTTGCTATGGATTAATTTTTAACAGGTAAAATTTCAAAATTTCTGATATTTCTATTAAAACATGATGTTAATGATTATTAAATTATGCGATACATAGAGCAGTAGCAGAAAAAATATAATACATTACACGATGCGAAAGGCCTTTCAAGTGTTCGGAGGTTTTAACCACCTCACACCAAAAAGTAAACTTTTGCATCTTGTAAATAACTATTACATTATGAAGAAGGAAAGTGCCACTTTTCCTCTCGGGGATGGTTTGATGTACAGGATTTTCATTTATATTTGACCACTTACTTTTAACGATAACCAAGAAGAATAGAAAAAACGTCCAACGTATAAAAGTTTCATACGTTTTCATCTATTATCTTTTGAACTAAAAAGAAACAAGTTAACATCAAAAACTCAAGAAAATGAAGAAGTAACCTTTTTAAATGGGTCACACTGTATATTATGTCATCAGTATTATTAAATCTTTTGCCAAATAAGTCTTGCAAACGGTATGAAAAAGAATATCAGGTGTTTATAAGCAGTGGATGGAAAAAACTATTATCAATTTTAGGCGTTCAACCAATTATAACCGCGTTAATAATTGGTGACAACTTTGACGTATAATACATTGTTTAAACGTCAACATAACCGATTGGTGTATACCGTTTTAGAATTGGTTCTTCGCCTAAAATTGATGTATGTCAAAAGAATTACCAGATCCGTTCTTGTATATTTTTGAAGAGAGCAGAAGCTCTAATTGGGCATTTCGTGGCTGTGAGATGGTGAATATGATGACCGATGATATACAAAAATATATATAAAAGCGAAAAACAAAATAGTATACCGGCTTGTAGAGGGAAAAAAGGTTAACATTTCCTCCCCGGAAAGGAAAACTGCCGTTTTCTCCTTCATGCGGGGAAGGAAAACTTCTTTTTCAATGAAGGTGGTAATAGTGTAGCCTGCAGCCCCCGAAATATGCCTATGAAGGAAGATATCTTTTTCTTCTCTATTAATAGCACAATCGGTAAGATCGATACTATGATCGATAGAACTGGACCATGACTAGGCATGATATTGTTGTCAAAAATAAAAATTCAGTCCCCAGTGGCGCAATTGGTTAGCGCACGGTACTTATAAGACAGTAGTCGTGAGCGATGCCGGGGTTGTGAGTTCGAGCCTCACCTGGGGAATAATTTTTTAAACTTTAACAATTATTGCTTAAATTATTTGTTAAAAATAAGCACGTCTAATAAACTTTTAAGTACCAATTGCAACAAAGTCGCATAATGTTTTTACATGTCAGGACTCCGCATAAACTTAAGTTGTAACCAAAGACAGTCTATATAGGGTCGCGACATTCGGCCATATTGCTTTGACGTGTTATGACGTCACATCTCCCATTTTTCGGCCATGTTGTTCAGTGCCGGAGATATACAGTTTATTGTATTAGTAGAACAACCGTTTACACAACAGTTTTTAATTATTATTAAGTTGTAAATTCTTTTACTTTCAATAAAAAACATTTAGAATTACATCTTTCAACAAATATCACTTCCAAAACAATGCAAAATGAAATGCGCAAATTCTAGACGCCACTGGATTGATCATCAGCTTTGATTTTACCCAGTCTTGCCAACTTATCTCCTTGGAGTGCCCTTCCTTACGTCCCCGACCTCGAACCGCCTAAAAGTTGAGGATATTTCGCAACCTTATAAATATAAACTAATGTTAAGTTGTAATATCGATTAAATACACCGTAAAGGAAGTTACGATATTTGGATGATGGGACTCTTTGTTTGACCTCCGGACAGTGCGGACGTGCGTTGAGGACTACAAAGTTCTTCCCGGAGTGGCGGCTAGAGGTGTCGTACGAACGTTTTTACCTTCGGGGATCAAGGAAAGATTCACGCTAAATAGACGGCATCTTTCTTCTGGATCTAAGCGCTATGAGCGAAGATTCCTATAAGCTGATGGTATCCTGTTTGGTGGTGAACACGAGGTATTTCTCAAATGGCGGGAAATAGATGGGCGTGCCATGGGAACTGTCAGTAGTGAAAGTGAAGGTTATACGTAACATCAGTAGCAGATCTTGGTTCGACAGCCGACCATTTATGCATTGCATCGATTCTTGAATTATTTGTTTTTGAATTTCTGGGAGCTACGAGCTCGATTATCCAGATTTTCGGCCGACGAAGCCCTGGAAAGCATAGTCCGGAAGGGGAGAGTGGTGGATTGGACCTGAAGGTACCAAAACGAAGAAAAAAAATAGAAATAGAATGTTTTGATGATCAAACTAACCCTCCAAAATCAACCCCAGAAGAAGAAGTCCTGACAAATTTATTATAATAAAAGATTATTTCATTATCCCAACCCTAAAACATAAAAGGTATATTAAGGACACATATCTCTGTAAAGAGGGGATATAGGAACTTGTCATTGTCATATTATTTTTATATAATTTCTATGAATCTGTGAGATTGCCCACCTATTCTGAGAACCCCGGTAAGTACTATACACTTATTATTATAAGTATTACAACTTGATGTACATATTATAATATGTAAATAAATAGATACATACAATCCTGCTGTAAACACTGATAGATATTTAAATATTCACAATTTCCTGCATATTTATTGAATTGTAAGTGGGTAAACAGGTGAAGATAATTATTGCAACATAAAATAAAGGTCATTAAACGTGTCTAATTCCGGATACAACACTGCGTACTACGTCAGATTTAAAACTTATCCGACAAACTTTAAGAGCCAATTCTACAATAATAAATAATAGTTTAAAAAACTAAAAAAACACGCTTTTATATGCAACCGAACTAAAAATTAGAAAATAATTTTTCATTAAAAAAATATTGTCACTGCATAGTAAAAAGCGTGGGGTGCTTAATATATTAAATGTTATAATTATTATATTTGCCAATATCTATGATGGAAAAGTTATGAAAAAATAGTAAAATGCACCCCACGCTTTTTACTATGAAGTGACAATATTTTTTTAATGAAAAATTATTTTCTAATTTTTAGTTCGGTTGCATATAAAAGCGTGTTTTTAGTTTTTTTAAACTATTATTTATTTTTCATTTTTAGTTCGATATGCATTTATGTATGTATAAAAGTTTGGAATGTTGCCAACAGATGGCAACCCACTAAAAAAATTTTTTCGCCATTTTGTCAAGAGTAGCAAAGTTTTTCAGATGGACTTTCTGAAAATAACCTAATATAAAATTTGAGTAAAATCGATTCAGATCGAACTCTTGAAATGGCCGGTGGTTGGTACCACTGGGACGTACAGGTGACAGATGACACTTGGTGGTATCAAGCAGTGGTTATAATAATATACTGGATTTTTTTTGTTCCTGGCGATCCAAACCAGGATAACGGGATACTGTTTGCAGATTATTGCATTGTCATGGGTCCTTAATACGTGTGCAAAGTTTCAAAGAAATCGAATAGCTGGAAGTTGGTTAAAATTAGGCTCAAAGATTCCGTTACATTCATAGATGGATAGATAGATGGATAGATAGTTACAACCCAAGTTAATAAAAGCGTGTTAAAAAAGGTAATAGTTCGATATAGCGGTTTTCGCTATTATAAAAGATTATCGAA
>JACEGR010009813.1:0-23520 GCA_014170235.1 Listronotus bonariensis
ATAAACCACTGATCTCGATGGATTGCTAATGTTATAACCTGCGCGAAACAAAAGTTACATTTCATGGGCGAAAAACCGGTTTGTACGCAAGCCAGTTGAGGGTAAACGCACCCGGACCCAAACAAACTATTCGCATTATAGGAAAGAATGTGTTGACCGCGTTCTGCTTTTCTGTTCGAAGTACGGTAGCTAATGAGCGTTACGGTCAGACCGCGGACGAAGGGTACGGAGTGAGGGTGTTTGTATCTTGCCACGGCTTTAAAGTGCGCATGTTCGTCCACCCACTGCGCGCGGTCGTAAAAATCCGAAAAATCCTTCTTGCCACTGCGGATCTAAATGTAGGTTATTATGATTAAATCTATCTGGTTCTAACTTTACTATGGATAATAAGTAGGTTTCTTCCAGCAGGCTGTCAGAAATGTTTGCAACCGTTCGGATTCTGCGCACGTCAAATTTGTCGTTCCAGCAGTGCCATGTTTCCAACAATATACAATTGTTTGTTGTTCCAGCAGTAGTTTTAAGATGTTGGAAACATGTTGGAAACTGTTTGAAAAGTTTGCAAACTTTCTTCAAACATTACTGACAATTTTTAACATAACCTTTCTTGTATTGACGTATAAGTAGTATGCACGCCTTGTTTATTTTTTCGTTCCAGCAGAAAACTGTTGCCAACATTTCTAACTAATGTTTGTAACAATTTCTGCGTTTTACGATTGTTGCAAACATGTTTTCAACATTCTGGTTAGTTCTTCTTGTTTTAATAACAACACATTAAAAAAGTCTATTTAAAAATGACTGACACAATTTGATATCTGATGGTTGCTTTTTAGCTTTTAGACTATGCAGACAAAAGTCTATTTAAAAATGTCCTAAGACATTTTTATAATCATAAAATGTAGTTTACTAATGTACAAATCTAAATTTTCACAATTATCGCAGAAAAAAATCATTTGTTTTTTGTAAATAAGCAAAGTTGCATATTTAAAAATAATTTTTAGTTCTAATTTTTTTTCTTTATAACAATTTTAATATAACCAGAAATACAGGTTCTTTGTTCTTAAGAAAAAATACATTTTTAGTCAAACCTTGTAAATGACTGACACAATTTGATATCTGATGGTTGCTTTATAGGTTTTAGACTATGCAGAAATTTTAATAAAGTTGTTTTTTTCGTAAAATTAATAATAAAGAGTTTTCCATGTGACGCCAACTTACGTAGGCACACTTTATAAATTTACCTTAATTTTTTTTATTTTAAATTTTTTATATTTTTTATTAATTAAATTATTTTAATTTAAAATTAACCTTATTCGGTAAATAAATAAATAGGAACATATTGAAACTGTTTTACTAGTTCAAAAATAAATTGCATTTGAAAATTAAAAAATTTGCTCTTAATGCGAAAATGTTCTAAAATGCAAAATTAAGCTATCTCAATAAAATCACGACTATTCAATTATTTCTACTATTATTAGAGCTCAGATAAAGAGTTAGTTAAGTTCTTTTAAATTAATTATCTACGGCTAAACGGAAATACTAAATGAGAAGTGCTTTCTTCCTTTATTACATTGTTTCCTGTACCAGGACATTTATATTATTTTAGAGAAGTGTTTTTTTTACGTTAGTTTGCTTACGTTATTAATGTTTTTTCGTATCGTAATAATCGTAATAGCTAGAAAATATAACAAAATTTATAGGAAAAATAAATTTCACTCGATCTGAGGTCGGAAAGGGTGGAGGAGGAGGAAGGAGGGTTAAAGTGTAATTTTTTTTTATCTTTGGACAATCCACGAAGGCTGGAAGCCTAAATACTAACGTACCGTGGGTGTCTTAAGCGAGGTAAGAGGGAGTTTGTTGACACGGGACTTAAATACTTGAAGATTTGGAGGGGGAAGGAAAGACCTCCGCTGGCAGTAGGTTCCACAGTCTAGAAACTCTAGGGATAAAAGAACAAACGAAGTGGGAAGTTCGGGGCCTATCCAATTTAACCGTATAGGGATGCATACGCGCGGCACCACGAGTTTCTCTGTTGGGAGCTGCAAGAGGAGGGACTATACTGGATAATTCGTCGGAGCAGAAGCCGTAAAAGTATCTATAGAAGAGCGATAGATTTCCCACAGCTCGACGATGGGCAAGAGAAGGAAGTCTTTGAGTAAGTAAAGGATCATTAATAAGACGAACAGGCCTTCTTTGAATGGCATCAAGAATGCTGAGGGTTGTAGGGGATGCCATTCCCCAGGCTTGAGAACAATATTCCAGAGAGGGTCGAATTTGGGACACATACAAAGTGTATGAATTGGAAGGAGAAAAATACTTTTGGCTCGGAAAAGAAATCCAAGCTTTTGTGAAGTCGCGGTGGTTATAGATACAATGTGTTTATGCCAGTTAAGGTTTCAAATGTGATGCCCACAAGGTTAAATGTGTCCCCGCTCTGCAAAACCTGGCCACTCATAAGCAAAGGATGAGTGTTTAATGATTTTTTCGCGACAAGGAACATGATTGTGTTTTGGATGCATTAAATTGAACGAGATTTTTGGCGCCCCAATCCAATATCAAATTAAGATCCTGTGAAAGAGATATCTACATCGCCCTGCGTTTGCTTTTCAAGTCGGGTTGAGAGATTGGTTTGGGAACTTGAAAAGTGGAGTGAAGCATAACTATGAATGGGATTGGTTGTGGAAGAAAGAAGGTCGTTGATGTGAAGAAGAAACAAAGTTGGTGCTAGTACTGAACCCTGAAAAAAAATACTGTTTTTCTAGATTTTCGGCCAAACTACAAGCTTAATAGAAAAAAGTTAAATTGCAAAGTTGTAGGCAATGTAAAGATGTACAACCTTTGTATTTAGTTTTTTTACATAACATTATAATTTATGTGAAATATAAAAAAACATTTATTCGGTTTTTTATTTTATTATTTTACACAAACAATTATTTTTTCACAAAATTTGGTACAAACGTACCTTTATTTGTCCTAAATATTTTATATTTTTTTGGCTTTTATAAATATTAATTTTTTTAAATTTTTTGACTTAATATTGAAAAAGTACCTTTATTTTTAATCGAAACTTCACGTGTCCAAATATCGGCATTTTCAAAAAGTCGATAACCTTTTTGTTCTTTGAAATCTCTACTTTCCGATGGTGTTAAAAAGTATACATTACCACGGTAAATTTTCTCAGGAAATGAATTTTCATAGGACTAGTTATTTTTCCGGAAATCGACAAAAACCGATTTTTACCCTTAAAAACTCAACCCCTTCCAGTTTCCGCCCCAGATCACCCGTAATTTACTTTTCCTTTAATTTTTGTTATTTACTCTACATTTTTTTAATGGGTTTTATTCTTCTATACATATATATATTTTTTTTTGTTTTAAAAATTATTACTAAGCAAATAGCATTTAAAAATAAAAATACATCATTTGCCTAGGCAGAAGGCATTTGCCTAGAGAGAAGCCATTTGCCTAAATTAACCATTTCTCTGCGAGATATACAGCAACAAAAGATATAAATATAAAATGCGGCCGTAAAATCTGACAGAAATTTAAGTAAAATTCAAGTATCGTCATTGGAATTAAATAAGAGAAACCATAAAAACATAAACACAATACCGTCACTCGTTTTTATTTAAAAATGCCCTTTATTATACCGCGCCGCTTTGTCCTACTATCAGCGCAAAAAGGCGCCGATAAGTAGCGTAATAAAAATTTTGAGTCAACGAGGATTTGATAACTTTTATGATTTCTTTAATTTGATTCCAACGACTATAATCGGTAAGTTTGTAAAATAAAGCCACCAACTAACAACCGAAAAATACAGTTTCCGTTCGTTCTCAGTCGTGGTAGGACGTTGGAAGGGAGTCCATGTGGCTTTCACGTGGTATCGTGCATGGAGGATGTAGAAGACGTTCTGGTGCCCCGAGGAAGATAGAAAATTCACAGCTCAATTTGAGAAGGCATCTTTTTTCTGAAATCAGGCGCTGTGAGTGAAGATTCCTATAAACTGATGTGTCTTAATGGATAGTTTTTATTTGGGTACACGCCAAAGTTAAATTGAAAGTACTAAAAAACCAAAAAAAAATTAAGCAAGTAAAAAGATAATTATAATGTTTTCCAATGGCGGAAAATGGAGGCGGGTGTCGCGGGGGGTCAGCACTGAAAGAAACCGGTTATGCGCGATACCAGTAGCAGTTCCAGGGAAGATTGCCGAAATTCATGCCACTTCATAATTTTAAGATAAATAACAAGTGAAAGAATCCGGAATTTCTGGGAGCTATGAGTTTGACTATCCAGATTTTCCCCCACATGAGCTGGTAAATTGGACCGAAAGGGACCAGAGCCAAGAATAAATAAACCAACCATCCGAAAAATATTTTTTCTACTACTGTATAAATAAGAAAACTTTGTGGTCCTAGCAACGCGAATGATAACGAAAGAGAACCTTCGTGTTACCTGGTTGCTAAGCGTTGCTAGCTACGAAAGTAATATTTTCAGCGCCTGGACAAAAAGGTAAGAGTAAAAAAAAAAGAAAATATGCTAGTGGGAAATATTAGGATTTATTTATAAAATTTATGACAAAATATTTTAAAAAACTAGGTTAGGTATTGACATTAAAAGTAATTATGCAATTTGAGCAATTAGCAAAAGAAATTGGAGGAATAATACTTGAATTAACAGTTTTTAAATTTGTTGTTGGGGTATCGTTATCACCTTTAACTACGTTAATATTCATATTTTTCACTGTTACTTCATTAGAGGAAATATTGGTAGAAATTTCGTGTAAAATCTTCTTTGAAATTTCCACCTTATTACTATAGGATTCAGCAATATATCCCTCCGCAACAGAAAAAGACTTTCAACCTCCATGCCTTTTTAAGTCCAAAATATCGACATCCGAAGCATTGGCAAGAAACGTAGTTGACGTTCTGGCCAGTGTATCTACTGATGTCTTCAAGCTTCAAAAACTTCGCAATTTCTTTAGGTACATTTGAAATAGTGTGCTTACCAATTACTTGATTAACACATTTACCTCTTTCATAACGATACAATAAGCGCTCATCTAGAGCATTTCTTGGTCTCAGCTTAATATATTCCTGTAGAAATCTGACATAAGGAACTGAGCCTTCATCGTTGGTTACTACAAAGTTTCTTTTAACTTTATTTTTAGACTCCACTATTTTTACTATAGCCACGTCATTTCTTATTTCTACATCACATAGCTTCATTCTGTATATATCGTCTGTCCGGCATGCCCCAGCCACTCCCATAATGGCTATTACTTTCATTGCTAAGTAACTTTGATCAGGCGCGTTAAGTAAAAATTTTATGATTTCTTCTTTTTTAAAATTTTTTGACTTTTTTGCCTCATAACCATCGTTTTTCCTTTTAATAAACGCAACTAGTTTCTTGAACTGAAATATCTTGATTTTTGTTTACGGAAATTGTTAACTTGAGCATGGAATATACAGACTAGAGGGTTGGTGGTGATAAAGACTCGGATTTTTCTTGAAAATACGCCAACATCACATTCTCGTCAATCCGCCCCACATTTTTTGTAGCAAGCCATTCAGAAAACGATTTATATGTTTGATGGTACCTCTCTTTAGATTTGTCTGGCAGAAGTGAGGCACACGCAAGATCAGCTGCCTTTTGGATGCCATTTTCATATTCATTTAACATTTTAAAATGGGAATGGATTTATACTAAATTAACAATAATTCAATATCTGACAAGTGCTGATGATAGACAATGTCAACAATAAATGTGTTGCTATGGAATAATTTTTAACAGGTAAAATTTCAAAATCTCTGATATTTCTATTAAAACATGATGTTAATGATTATTAAATTATGCGATACATAGTACAGTAGCAGAAAAAATATAATACATTACACGATGCGAAAGGCCTTTCAAGTGTTCGGAGGTTTTAAATAGCCTCGGCTTCGCCTCGGCCATTTAAAAATCACCTCACATCAAAAAGTAAACTTTCGCATCTTGTAATGTAAATAACTATTACCACCCAATATATTACTCTGCCAAATAACCTTATGATACAAATTGTATTACAGATTTTGACTGCTCTACCTAAATCTCACCCTATATAAACATTGCAAATGATCCGTCGGCGTGGGTAAAAATGCACGTGTTCGGTATATACACCCCACGTGTACAGTCATTAGCCGTATCTTTTATGTGTGCCAAATAGATCCCTAAACAATTGTTCGGCTAACAGCCGGGGTTATTGATGGGGCTTATTTAGTTACTCGCTAGTATTTGCGGCTCTATTTTCAACTACGAACTGGCAAATGGGAAATAAGTCTCTAACTATAGTCGATTTAAAAATGAGAGAAAGTAATAAACCCTTATTAAATATGCAAAACCTGTACAAGGTGGTCTTATTAATCTTTGGAACTTTTGAACAAATTTTATATATAGAAGGAACAGTTTAAAAATGTAAATTCGGTGCTCTTTGATAAGAAAAAAAATCACAAAAAAGTTTAAAGCAAATAAATCGGCATACTTGACTTCGCGGCCGCCTTTGCTATATTTCTTTTATGATATGCCGGTTGATGCAGCTGGTCATCGCACTATGGGATAGAACTTTTTGGTCAAAATTCTGAAACTTACCAATCTAACTTAAAATGGGGTGCTTTTTACTGGAAAAATATTAAAAATTATTACAAATGCTTTTTAGAAACCTAAAAGTTATTATATGATATTATAAATTTACACCCCCTTAACATTATTTTTTATTCTACAAAATAAACTAAAATGTCAGCTTGTCTGGTTAATTCGGTAGTATTTTAATCAGAAATCCGATGATTATTATCTCATATGATATACAGGGTACGACCATAGGAATGATTTTTTTAAATGGAATACCCTGAATATTATATCACCACCAAAAAAATACTACATTTGATGTGTCTATCTCAATTAGTTTCGGAAATATGACCATCCAAATCTGAAAAATAATTTTAAATTATTCTTAGAAGCGTAATAGAGATACATCTTCCCAACTTTTTTTATTTTTTAACGTATAAAATAAATAAAAAAACTGTTTTGTTGGGTAGATTCTGTAGAATCCATATCTTTCGTCAGAATGCTTTTATCTTTTAGGATATACAGTGTAGGACAAAACATATTAAATTTTAAAATGGAATACCTTGTAAATTATAAAAAATATTGTATCTCTCCTTACACTCAGAAGTAGCAAAAAAAAGAAAGGCAATTGTAAGTACAAAAACTGATAAAGAAAAAGGTAAAAAAATCTTTGAGAACAGTAGCTAGACTTCGCGAGACTGCATCGGAAACACAACAATAGCTCTTATTATTTAAACTCTTTTACTTTTCTGTAGTAAACAAGGCTAATAATAAACTAAGTAGATTAAATGTTGTATATTTATGTTTACTTAAAATACCTTTTCAAGTTTCTTATTACCCCAATAGAAGTCGTCATATCCTTTTATAATTTTGCGTACATGTAGTTTGGAGTATCTACTTTGAAATACACAGCATGAGCCATTAAAATTTCAAAGTTGCTTTTTGGCCAAAATAATGGATTTCTATCCCATAGTGTATCGGCGCGTCGCTGTAAAGGATAGCGGCGCCTTTATATAAAATATTCCGATTGCAGGCGGCCTTTTTTATGTTTTTTGTATTATTTTCAAAGGGTACCGAATTTGCGCTTTTAAAATGTTCTTACTATACTTGAATATGATTTGGGTTTATGAGAATGGAATGGTTTTTTTTTAACCAGGGCTTGCTTGCGTTTCTTTGATTTTTTGCTGAACTTTCAGGTTGGGAGAACGGTTGGACGAAAGCAATTTTGGTTGGGTGTCCGTCCAACCACACCTACCACTGTCGCCGCCACTGTCCGCAGACATTGTAAAGAGAAACCATGTGAAGTTTATGTTGTAAAGTCGACGATTCCACTTATGTAAGTTATTATAAGCGTAAAAGCCGTATTAATTTATGGTCAGTGAAGGCTTTCGGAAAGCTCCATAATCCACACAACAAAGATGGTTTTACCGGCAAGACCCTCTTCGATATAACCGTTTATTTTGCTTAGAATCCCAAAACTTTGATACTTCTACTAAAACTGGATACAATATAACGAACAAAACTTTTTAGTCCATTATCCTTTTACCCTTTAGCTTTTATTATCCGTTTGGGTCGTTTGTGTCGAATAAAATCTACCTTTTCTCTTAAGGGTTGCGGAAAATCAATACTTTTTGGCTGCGGATTACAACGGAAATAAAGATTACGTCTTGCGCTACAAATGTTTCACCACGTAGTACATCCATTCATTTATAAATATTAAAAATACACTGTTTTAAATATTGGTGTAGATTGGCGATGTTGATTGAAGTTCAAAAAATGGTGTTAAAATAAGCGTGTAAAACCAGCTGGTGTTAAAATTGTCGAGTAAAAACAACCAAAGGTGTCCAAACCACGAAGGCTAAAAGCCTAAATACTAACGTACCGTGGGCAGAGACAAGAATGAGACGAGCAACTAAATGTAAATAAATTATCCGAGAGAGAGATAGCTGCTGGGCCTTCCTTGTCTGTCTTCAAGGAAGGTAAACGCAGATGGCGCGTGAGTCGACTTTATCGTTTGACCGCCAAATTCAAATTATATAGCTGTGCTATTTTTGCCCTTAATGTTAGGTACTTGTTTTTGTTTCCTATTAATATAAAATATTGGGGTTTAGTTCAATAATTACACGCACCTTATTAAAAATGTAATTTATTTGGTTTTTATAAAGATTTTTTCTTACAGATAACCATGTCAATATTACCTTAAATTATCTGTTGAAAAGCACAAATTTAATATATACACTGTGATCACTAATAAAATTCAATATTCAAAGTCCAATTAAAGGTAAAAACCACGAAACACACAATAAATCACAGAAAATGTAAACAAACTGTCCAAACAAATCGGCCATTGAAAAATATCAAACACAAATATCGATTAACATTTCGGCGTGACTGCCTGCGGCAACGTTTGTCAAGTTAAAAATATTCGATTTATGGTATATTTTCTTTCTCTTAATTAGATGTGAGCCAAAAAGGACATTAAAGTTTACATGCAGAAATTGTAGACAACTTGGCAACCAGAGCAAAGCGATGATTGCTCCATCTACGATAGCCTGCCATGATTAAAGACAAAGACATATTTATTGGAACTTGCGTTAAACCAGAAAGAGATAAATACAATGGACAAATTGTTAGGACCAGTTACTCGTCTCATTGTTGTCTCTGCCGTGGGTGTCTTAAGCGAGGTTGTTCCTATAAGAATGTGGACTAAGGTAGCAAAATTTAAGGGCAGCAAATATGTAAATCCGCCACTGCCTATACCTATCTTTTACTGTTACACATTATGTGTATTGAATGTTATAAAAAAATTAAAAATTAAATAATTTACAGGGTGTATTAAAAGAAAGTTTATATTAGCCAATGTTGCATGACTTACTGTTTATTTTTTTATTATTTTGTTTTTTAACTCGGCCAACTAAAAACTTCACAACGTGCCTAAGAGTTTTTTTTTAATGCCCTTTTAATTTATTATGGAATTTATTCCATTTGGCTAATGCACACTATATAATATAAGTTACCTTACATGCTCTAAGGCCTCGGCTACGATATCAAGTAGAAGCGGCGAGCGAAAAGTATCAACCCATATAACATTTTTTGCCGGCGTTGTATATTTCATTTACTGGCATTGCCAACACTGTTTAATGGCAAGGCATTGGCAAAAAGGTATCAAAAAGACGCGAAAGTGGGCAATTGGCCGTTATTAGGCCACGTGTTAAAGATAAAGTGATGGCATCCGTCATTAATAAGTTATTGGCAAAAATGCGTTTAAGATGATGGCATCCATCATTAATAAGTTATTGGCAAAAAGATAACAAAAAGACACGAAAGTGGGCAAATGCAGATACTCCCAAGCAGCAAGCTGACGTCTTATTGACGAAAATTGTCGCATATACTTTTTTTAAAAGCTAAAATGAAGCGATATTTTATTTGAAAATTAAAATAGGAAAAAACTCCTTACTGCATGCAATTTCCTTGCAATGCAAAGTACCATCTCTCGGAACACTGTCCAACTTGGAGATGCAAATTTTTACACTAGCCGAAGATATTTCTTTCAGAGCTAAGTGAGATCACCTACCGCAGACCGCTCTCGGATTATTTTTGTCTAATGGGTACGGTTTAGACGATAAAAAGCGAAGATATTGCAGAAACGTAGTAGTTTATTGTCCATTACGCCATCCATCGGTATATTAAAAAAACTATTAAATATATATAATATTTTTTATTAACACGTCTTTAAAACTTTTAATAAAGTTTTAAACAAAATGTTTACAGCTCCTAACAGTCTACTTGAATATCTTGCCTTCTCGACTAGCCATCACCAATTAATCACAGAACACACACTTATTAGGTAATGAATACATTTAATTATGTCTATTAAAAAACTCTTTTCTTTAAAAAAGAAACTAAAAAGCTAGAAAACCACGTAGAAAACAAATGCACAAAGCGGTCACCTTCGGTCGAAATTAACGTAGCTAATTTTACCATCATTTTATTTTTATTCGCTCCAAAATACATAATAAACATTTTGTTTGACCTAATTTTTATTTGCTTATTTGAATAAGCCAAAGAATTGTTGAGTTACTCTATCAGGTAAACTTTAAAAAAATAATTAAAAATGTTTTACAAGAAAGCAACTGCAGATAAAATAAAAAATAATAATAGGTTTACATTGAATATAAATTTAAAACCTTTTTCCATTAAAATTTATAGGTGTGTGTCAATCATTGTTAAATCACTATTCACTTCCTTTAAAAGATAAAATTAAAATGCCAATAGTAGAACCCTTTAACAAAAGGGCATTGTATTCCCTAACATTCATCAATACCCTATTCTACATATTCTATAACTTGAAAATTATCATACCAGTAAAGTTAATACCTGTGGCAAACATAAAATTTGCCTCTTAAGGTTAAACTTACATCTGTTTCAAAAGTAAGTCCCTATTAAATAATAAAATTAAGTTAATTACCCTAATTATTATTATTTATGTTTTACCCATCTATTATTGATCTGTAATACCTTAGAAACGGAATATGTTATGGTAGCAATAATACCTGCTATCACACCTAGGGCATTATAGGCGGGCATTATGATAATGCCCGCTTATAATGCCCTAATGCGCTAATATGGAAATTTTATTGCTTTTCCAATTTTATTTCTCTCACAATAAAGATCAAGTTTATACAAAAATAATTTTTCTTTAAACAATACTAAAAATTAAACTTTATTTCCAAAATAAAAATTTCAATTTTGAAATGTCCCGGAAAATGTAGCTGATCCCACTATAGAATGGTCGGTGTTTTTTGTGATGGTAGCAGCGGTGGTAGCACTAACGCTATTTTGTATAGAAGAACAGTCTATTAAAGAATTTTCAATAGTCGATATGGAATTAACCTCGGAATTAACTGAATTGGCAATCATTTTGGCTACTTTGTTTTTCGATGAAATACTTTCTTCTATATATCCTTCAGCTACTGAAGAGCTTTTCCATTTCCCATGTTGTTTTAGCGTTTCAAACGAAGCACCTGCCTCAACAAGTAAAGTTGACGATGTGCGACGCAAACAGTGGCGGTGTAAGCTTCTGCATTATCCAGAATCTTCGCTCCTTTATTCTAGCTGGTCTTAATGTTGTGTACTTTTTTATTAAATTTAAAGAGCCTAAATCTTCTTCAATGATAGTAAAACTTTTTGAAGTTAAAGTTTTAGTTTCTGGTACCTTTATAACCAAGACTGTTCCTCTATCTTTAATGTCATCAATAGTCATTTTGACCAACTCATCTCGTCTTAAACCTCCAAAAACACCCATTACCAATATGACTTTGTGTACCAAGTAGATATCATCAGGAGCCTTCTTAATAAATTTTAATATTTGTTCTCCTTCCAAAACTTTAGACTTCATCGGGACGTATCCTTTTGACTTAACTTTTAAAAAAGATATGAGACGAAGGTATTGCGAAATGTCTATATTTTTATACACCATCAACGTAGACCTTAGGGTGGAATACTTGGTCCAGAGAGAGTTCGGACTGTATTTTTCCGACTAAAAATATTAAAGTTTGTTAAACATATGTATTAAAATAAAATAAATAACTTACCAGTTCCTGAAAATATGCCATTAAAACGGTTTCGGTTATTTGAAGAATTGCGTTCGCATCTTTCCAAATACCAAATATGCCATACTCCCGATCATACTGTTGCCTTGATTTAACTGGCAAAAGATTTTCGGTCGCTTTTATGGCCTTTTCTCTTATATATTGTGGAATTTCTTCCATTTTGAGCAAATCGTGAAATAAAAATGCCAACTGACTAACTGATAGAAACATCAAAGTCAAACTTAACACCAGTCATTATCTACTTACGTATACAGGTACAGGTGCAACTTATTTTTTATATTGCGAATAAATAATGTAATTAGTAATTCAAAAACTCTTTTTGGGTAAAACATAAAGCATTGTATGCACCACGGGCTTTACTGGACTATAATGCCCATTAGGGCATTATAGTCCTAGTAACCCCTTGATACATAAATAACTATTTAAATTGCCCCTTATTAAAATAATATTATTTAGAAAATTTTATATAGCTAAATAAAAAAAAATGTGTAAAACAAATTTAACTGGTTGCACAGAAATGTTAATTTCAGCTTTTTATTGAAAAATACTTTTATAAAAAAAAGATTAAGATTTTACAAATAAATTTAAAATGTTTTGCCTCGTCTAATTTGCTTAGGATTTATTTTAATACGTCAGAATTATGTTCTTTTGTCCCGGTGGCGGATTAAGAGTTTTCGAGGCCCTAAGCACAGAGGCTGTGTAGGCCCTCTATTGCTGGAAGGTGGAAAGAAGTATAAAATGAAAGTTTATTATTAAAGGCAATGTAGTAGGATTAATTTAAAACTTAAAACATCTTTTTCCTTGCCTTGTTCAGAGCAAACTCCGAGATTACATCGTCGAAATTTATCTGACGGAGTATGTCTGCCTCAATACACATTAATACTAAAGAATTAGCAGCTTGTCTTGACAGATTTTTGTTCTTTGTGGGTTTTATAATCTTTGCAGTTGTGCAAACGTTTTACAGTGAAAATTTTATAGTGATTGTCTATCTATTTTTTTTACGTGTAAGTAATTAATGGTGAAAGCATAATTATAGAACTTACCTGACAACTTTGTATGGGGTAACGATAAGTATAGTTATTTGCGGTTGAGTTACTGGATCCCTGTATGTAATTTGATTAAAATTGATAAAAACTTTGATGTCTATTGGTGCCTAAACGATGAGGTTTATCGACTTTAATAAAGAGTACCTTATTTTTAAGTTTTTGATTGTCTAAAAATGGCGCCTCCAGCTTTCCGATATCTGTGTAAATAAATTTTTAGTTTTCGGCAAAGTACCCTCTGGCGGTATTTAAAAAAGTATTTTTGTCTTAAAATTTAAGAATCTGCAAAGCTCGATTTGTGTGCCAAATATCAATTGGATTGGTTAAAAAATAAATGCAATATGGCGAAGAAACCAAAATAAAAATTGAACTTTGACGGCTTGTAACTCGAAAACGAATGACATGTTGAAAAAATCTATATAAAGCTCTACCCTTATTTTGTCAAGTAGAATAACCTCCTTGTTTCGTGATCGATTTTTATATCACCCTGTATTATACATATTATCCTAAACATTTTGAAATTAAAAAGGCCTCCTAAAAACTACATTTTCGGTGTATTTGTAAAGGCAACGGTAAAGGTGTTTCCAAAGTTGTGTTGATAAATTGTTTAAAGCGTGTGTTTCGAGATATTCCCAAGGGGATTAATGTCGAGATTTGGAAAAAAATTGTAAGACATTATCTTTTTCTTTATTTACACTTTAAACTTTATGAGCCGAAATTTTTACGTTAAAATGTACAAACCGGGTTCATTTTCAGCGCTCTATCTTTGAATGAAAATAAATCAAATTATAAAAATTATATTTCAATGAGTGTATTTTTATTTTAAAGCATATTTAATGACATTAGGTTTTAAAAATTATATCAGCCAAAGGATCGCCGCGGTTTCGCTAAGTCATTTGAATCCTAAAGATCCAATTTTCGATGACATTCTGACAAAAATTTGCTCCATTTGCCCAATCTCACCAATGGTGCGAGTTATGTTGGCCTTTAGGGCGGCAATCGTTTGTGGTTTGTCCGCATATACTCGAGATTTGATGTAGTCCCACAAGAAAAAATTCTCTCTCTCTATTTTGTTTCTTGGTTTTGGTCTCTTTAGGTCCAATTCACCACTCTCCCCTTCCGGACTATGCTTTCCAGGGCTTCGTCGGCGAAAAACCTGGATAATCGAGCTCGTAGCTCCCAGAAATTCCAAAAAGAAAACAAAAATAATTTTACAATCGATGCAAAGCATAAATTGTCGGCTGTCAAACCAAGACCTGCTACTGGTGTTACGTATAAGCTTCACTTTCACTAGTGATAGTTCCCTTGGCACGCCCATCTATTTCCCGCCATTTGAAAAATACCTCGTGTTCACCACTAAACAGGATACCATCAGCTTATAGGAATCTTCGCTCACAGCGCTTAGATCCAGAAGAAAGATGACGTCAATTTAGCGTGAATCTTTTCTTGATCCCCGAAGGTAAAAACGTTCGTACGGTACCTCTAACCGCCACTCCGGGAAGGACTTTGTAGTCCTCTACGCACGTCCGCACTATCCGGAGGCCAAACAAAGAGTAAGAAAAAATTCAACGGAGTTAAAACGCAGGCTCTAGGTGGGAATACCATAAATTAAACGCAGTGCACGGAACGTCTGGCGAACGGAACACTTATTTAAATAATAAGTTTTTACGTTTTTTACGCGTTGTTCAATAGTGTAGCCTTCCCTAGTAAAATTTCAGTACTGACTGAGTACTCCGCCGAAATTTAACGGCTTTATCATTCTTGCCTTGGTCATGCGCAATTGTTAAATATCGAGCGTTAAAAATGGAAAAACCTTTAATAATAACACGTGAATTTGTGTTCAAAGGTCTGCTTACTCACTAGTTTTTAGGCCCATAACCCTAAAATCGGACTCTTTGTTTGACCTCCGGACAGTGCGGACGTCCGTATAGGACTACAAAGTTCTTTCCGGAGTGGCGGTTAGAGGTGCCGTACGGACGTTTTTACCTTAGGGGATCAAGAAAAGATTCACGCTAAATTGACGGCATCTTTCTTCTGGATCTAAGTGGTGTGAACGAAGATTCCTATAAGCTGATGGTATCCTGTTTGCTGGTGAACACGAGGGATTTCTCAAATGGCGGGAAATAGATGAGCGTGCCATGAGAACTGTCAGTAGTGAAAGTGAAGGTTACACGTAATACCAGTAGCAGGTCTTGGTTTGACAGTCGACAATTTATGCATTGCATCGATTATAGAATTTTTTGTTTTCTTTTAAATTTCTGGGAGCTACGAGCTCGATTATCCAGATTTTCCGCCGACGAAGTCCTGGAAAGCATATTCCGGAAGGGGGAGAGTGGTGGATTGGACCTGAAGGGATCAAAACCAAAAAATAAAAATAGAATATAATAATAGAACCCTAAAATCTTGGAATTTCATTGTCTTTACTGTGCTAGATAATATGCAATAATAATATTTAATTTTTAAAAATATTCAAGCTAGTTAATTGGGCATTTCTTTATTGATTTATTGGCAAGACTAAAAGCAGCAAAGTTAAAATTTAAATTATTCTTACAGGAATAAAATTAAAACAAATTGATATTAATGGTAAAGCTAAGAAAAATGAAGTAATTTTTATCATTTACATAGGGTGCATAGGGAAACTCTGCATCCATTTTGTTAAAGCTTTTTATTTACTACTAGCTTTTGCCCGCGGCTTCGCATGCGTTTAATTTGCAGTAAAATAATTCCCTTTTTCTATGCCGTGAAGATTTTGAATATTATTATTGTACATATAAACCTTTATCGTATAAAAAAACCGCATTAAAATCCGTTGAATAGTGATAAGAAACTTAATAAAAAAATGGTACTCCCTGTATTTTTTTAAATAAAGACAATTCCTTTAAACACTTTTTTTTAATTGCAATAGAAACGTCAATATCGAATTTTAAATAAAAACTATTATTTAAACACTCTGTTTATGTTCTTTTTTATATTTATATACATATAAACCTTTCTTTTGAATCAGTTTATCTATTTAAAAAAACCGCATCAAAATTCCTCAAGAAATATCAAGTTTTAAATGTAAACTGTTTTTTAAACATTCTGTATAAGTTTTTTTACATACATATAAACCTTCCTCTTGAATCAGTCTATCTATTAAAAAACGCATCAAAATTCGTTAAGTAATATCGAATTTTAAATGTAAAATATTCATTTAAACACTCTGCATATGTTTTTTTTTTTATTATTATACATATAAACCCCACTTCGTTGGGCGTTATTGTCTGAACTTATTGTTTTATTAAAGTAAAATATAACCTATAACACTCCTAAATAGTGTAGCTTTCTGATTGTAAAAACATTCTTATGATAGGTTCAGTACTTCCGAAGATTAGCGGCTACAAACAAACAAACCCACAAACTCACAAACAAAGTTACAAACTTTACCTCTTTATATATTAGTATGAATAGACAGATATTACCACCAGTGTGGCAAGATCGCATTTTTTCAAATTTAGATTTGTCTGCGAAAATGTTTTTATATACACTGATAAGGTAATTGACAAAATCCGTTTTTAAACACAAACTAAAAACACGCGGTTAACATAAACTTCTTTTTTATTGCAGTTTAAAATTGGGATTGAAAAGTACGCGAGTTGCATTAATGCCAATATACCCCAGTATAACCATGGGGATAATTTTATTGACTGTTTTAATGACAAAAATTTTATTTGGTGCTGTTTTTCACAACAGCTGAACGCACTGGCCAATTTTTTGGATATGAGAATGAAAACTTGCTGGAATGAATATACTCTGTCCAAGTTACATATGCAAAATTTTAAACTGTGACCAACGCGTAATATCGCGTTTTTGTACAGCTATTTGTTTAAAGGCAATAAAACATAATTGTAAACCTACATTGCCTTTTAAGGTAGTAACGTATGTCCTAAAAGTTTTGGCACAAAACTCATTGTCTTTAATTTTAACAAAAACAAAATAATATCAAGTTGCCTTTGAAAACAAAAGTTTTTTACTTTATTTACTGTCAGTTGAGATTTATTTATTTTAAAGTTTTCGCTTTAAGATGTCGTATAAATTAGAAATATGAAAAAGTATCTAGAAGTTAGTTGGGCGGATATCCAAAGCTGAAATCTGTCGAATATTCCAGAATGAAAACATTTCACGCAGAACCATTTATAGAACAATAGCGGAGTGCGAGCAGGGAATACCATGTCTGAATCTCCCAAAAGTGGAAGACCACGTGCATTTACCGCACAGAGGTCAGAGAGATTGGTGAGAAGAGCAAAAACCAGATTGGAATGTCAACGAGGAGACTGGCTAGGCAATACTGACCTTCTAAGAGTACGATATCGTTGGAATTGTTTAGTTAAGTATTGAGTTGTAATTTATGATAACTAGTTAGTGTTTAAATATATTTCTTCATTAAAAAAAAACCGATAAATATTGTGTGCCAAAACTTCTAGGACATACGTTACTACCGGTGTAAGAATTAATGTTCAGAGAATTATGAAATTTGGCATACTGGTCTTTATAATAGGAATTAAGAAAATACCACATTAAGTACATCTAACTTTATTAGTTTCGGAAATATGGCCATCCAAATCAGGTATTTAGGTAATTTTTAAAGTACCGCCATTTTGTAATAGGTGAAGATATTGACTTCATATTCTAGGGTTATAAAGTACTCGTCAGGAGCTTTAAAATGATGTATCACTCGACCTGCCTTCTCATTTAAGAATTTTGGGGTGGTGGCCCTGGTGGTTAAGGGGTTAAAGGGGCGCCGTCCAATTTTTTGTAAAAACGTTCCCCCTCAATAAATATCTTGAAGTGTTTCGGCGA
Organism: Listronotus bonariensis; assembly: GCA_014170235.1. Taxonomy (NCBI): domain Eukaryota; kingdom Metazoa; phylum Arthropoda; class Insecta; order Coleoptera; family Curculionidae; genus Listronotus; species Listronotus bonariensis. The sequence goes on from JACEGR010009813.1 coordinate 18,094, forward strand.
TTTTCTCAAATCTGTCTCGTTTCGAAGATAACTTGAGTGGAAAGTTTTTAAATGAACACCCTGTATAATATGGAATAGGTACCCCAAATATGGAATACCTTAACAGTAGATTAGGCCAAGAAAATCGACTTTTTTATTTGGAAATATATCAGAAATATTGTTTAGGGTGATAAAAAAATATATCGTGAAGATTTGAGCCCTTATTGTTAATATTTAGAGGTCCTTCTCCTTTTATTTAGTATAGTAGTATTTTTAAAATCCTTAAAAAGTTACGAGAAAGCAATAAAATAAAACGGTGCTACAACGATGAAAGGGGTTGCTCTAGTAGCATGTTAACTCCACTCGCGAATGGGCATTAAAAAAATAGACAAACCCCTCTAATTGCGTGTGTGAGTTTCCGTTTAAAAGAAATGTCGGTATTCCATATTAGGGATACTATTTCACATTTGGTCACTTTCCTCTAATAATTATTTTTCTTCCAAAAATAATACACCCTACTTATTGCCTTTTACCAAGCGTTGAGTCTTTGAATTTGAAAGACACTTCGTTGAAATATTTCTCTTGTAATTTAGTTTATATAAATAACATATCACCTTATCTTAAATATGTCATAAGGAACGGGATTATAAGAAAAATACCTCTTAAACTTGTCATCTCGGTTAAATAATTTCTCTATCTTCTCGGTCTCTGGTTTGTATCAGGTCTAATTCTGTCTACCATGGTTACCGTGTTAATAAGAGAGACGATAAATTCTCTGGATCTCATTTCAAGGCGTTCTTTTTATATTTTCTTACAATATATTAGACGCAGTAATCCTGTAATGGATGTTTTGAAAGCAGGGACACAATATATTTTCTTACTTACGCTACAAAGCTTTGAAACGAACAGGTTCTCGTGAAGGATCAAATCGTTTTTAAAAAATGTATATTATAAAAACGTCTTTTTTGCAGTATTATAAGGGCCGTTTTTAAAAAAAATATTTTTAGGATTAACTTGAATTTTAAAAAATACTTGTGTTTTTTTCTGCCTAAGCCGATTAATGCTACAGGGTGATAACTCTTAATTCGGCACTATTGCTAACTTCTTTATTATTGGAGATACGAAGTCAGTTAAATTAGTATATCAGGAATTTAATAGTAAACTGGCATTTTCAACATAAAACACTCTGTATATTGTATCATCATTAAATAGATAATTTATTCTATTCTATTTTTTTTTCTTGGTTTTGGTCCCTTCAGGTCCAATCCACCACTCTCCCCCTTCCGGACTATGCTTTCCAGGGCTGCGTCGGCGGAAAATCTGGATAATCGAGCTCGTAGCTCCCAGAAATTCCAAAAAGAAAACAAATAATTCAACAATCGATGCAATGCATAAATTGTCGGCTGTCAAACCAAGATCTGCTACTGGTGTTACGTATAACCTTCACTTTCACTACTGACAGTTCCCATGGCACTCCCATCTATTTCCCGCCATTTGAGAAATATCTGGTGTTCACCACCAAACAGGATACCATCAGCTTATAGGAATCTTCGCTCACAGCGCTTAGATCCAGAAGAAAGATGCCGTCAATTTAGCGTGAATCTTTCCTTGATCCCCGAAGGTAAAAAACGTTCGTACGACACCTCTAGCCGCCACTCCGGGAAGAACTTTGTAGTCCTCTACGCACGTCCGCACTGTCCGGAGGTCAAACAAAGAGTTTTTCATAGATAGTTTAAAAAACTTTAAGAAAATACCACATTTGATATGTCTATTTCTTAAAGTTTTGGAAATATTGTGACGTTGGATTTTAGATACATAAGGCCACTTGTTACGCCACGTGCACAACAATACCATATGGAACTATCTTCTTGGACCATAAGACCGGTGGACAAAAAATCTTTTTATTTTCACTATAAGACTACCCATACCCCCACTAGGGGTAGCCCGTACAGGGGCTTAACTAAAACTTTAACTTTTTACTTGACTTCACTTCTACTACCTACTTCTTATCTTAAATTTTTCTAATTTCTTCCTCTTCCTAATTAGGATAATTTCCGTATATATGCAAAGTTGAACTCAGTATTTTGGTGACTGGGTATATTAATTTTCTACTCATAAAAAAATCTAATAAAACATTTAAATCATTGATATTTTTATATTTACTCAAAAAAGACGAAAAAAGAGGTGTCTTGTGGTATATCACCGCGCCTGACAATAACTTTAGAATTTAAGGTCAATAACTTCACCTACTATAACTACTACTTTAAAAATTACCAAATACCTGATTTGGATGGTCCAAGACCAGAACTAACCAGAACTTACTAATAAAAAAACAAAAAGATTTACCTAACCGGAAATAACCATGACCCCCCTCCCCCGATGGCAATCAATCAAATTACACGTCCCTGTGCTGTTTACTGTAGTCTCTTTTTCAGTTCAGTGAAAAGAGTAAATTTTATTAAAGGATGTACCTAATAGCCATTTGTAATCTGCCCTCTTATTATTTTAATATTTGTTTAACGTTACACCAATAGGTGGCGCTAGTACTCATAGAATAAACATCCCTGATGTTTGAGTATATAGCAGAGAGAAAAGAATAGGCAGTGCCGTGCCTACTGGGTGATGCAAGTGGTGCAAGGCACCAGGGGCAAAAAATTGTAAAATAAAGCAGAACTTTTGGAAATGAAGGTCGGTATATAGGAAATTTTAACTTTTTAATTTAAAAAGATTGTTATGAATAGGTAAGTGTAGACTTTTTCTTTATTTTTTTGCTCTCCAAAAATTTTAACGAAGGAGAAAAAGCAATGTGGAATAATACTTCCATAAAGGACTCAGTATTGTAAAAGTGAAGACGTTTCTTTTTTACTCTTTAAAAATTTTAATACCTTTATTTACATTTTCTTTTAGGGGCGCCCAATAATGTTTTGCACCAGGGTTGTCACCCTAGGAACGGTCCTGACAATAGGTCTATATAGTACCTTTCTTTCTTGCGATTCTAACTTGTTCTTTTTATGGGACGGCCGCGGAAGTGCACTCTTTCAAATAAAAAAATAATAATAAAATTGGTTCACAATTGACGGAGTAATCGCGTAATATACGCATTAAAAAAATATACGCGGTGAATTGAAAACCTTCTCGTCAGTGGCGGCTCATGCATTGGAGAACAGGGGAGGCTAAAGTCATAAAAACTATATAAACACAAAAAATGCCGATAATTTTTTGGGGTACCGCATCAATTTAAAGCAAAATACGTAATATTTGCATAAATGCAAACAAAAATTGTGTGTTGCCGCATTTATGGTTAAATTTAAAATTATACGTATCATTAAAAAAACAAAAACAATAAAAAGGGGTTGTCCTTGAGTTATTTAATATAAATGAACCCTTCTCAGTCAATAAATATTACTTTTCTCCACCAATATAACAGTTTTGTTGAAAATTAAAAATATTATATATTAGTAATATTAAATCATTGATTTTCTAGATAATCTGACGCTTTAACTGAAATCAAATTTGGTTGTGACCTTCTACGAGTTTTAATAATGTAAAATGTATTATCATAAGATAAAGAATTAAAATTATTTGTCAGCAACCAATTAACTACATCGTCAGATTTTTAATTTCATCCAACTTATCCTCAATAAATAAATAAAAAACTTTCCGAAAACACCTTGAAAGAAAACACTTTAAAAATACATTAAAAATATTACCAAGAAGCACTGCTATACTGCCTGTTTTATACATAAATATTACCAAGTAACACTAAAACCATTTACCAAAATATTTCTATTATTCTCGCCCGTCACGCGATCCGTAATAACTAAATTGAAACAAAAACAGCAAGTAACACGAGCACTAATGAAGACCAACTAAGCCTAGCCTCCTATGGCCGCTTACTTTACGCTTCGAAAATTTAAAAGCGGGAACTTTGTCTTTGCTTTATCGGGCTCGCGATGCTGTGTTTTTAAAGCGGCCAGTAGTATCGGCCGAAGGCTTTGCCTCCTTGCTACGTATGGCATTTATTATTTCGGGTTGATAGTTCGTTATTCAAATTTGCGGTTTGATGCAGTGTGGTACGTAGTGATATTAGGTTTGTTCCAGCAGGCTGTCAGAAATGTTTGCAACCGTTTGGATTCTGCACACGTCAAATTTGTCGTTCCAGCAGTGCCATGTTTGTAAGATTATATAATTGTTTGTTGTTCCAGCAGTAGTTAGAAGATGTTGGAAACATGTTGGAAACATGTTGGAAACTGTTTGAAAAGTTTGCAAACTTTCTTCAAACATTACTGACATTTTTAACATAACCTTTCTTGTATTGACGTATAAGCAGTATGCACGCCTTGTTTATTTTTCGTTCCAGCAGAAAACTGTTTCCAACATTTCTGACTAATGTTTGTAACAATTTCTGCTTTTTACGATTGTTGCTAACATGTTTCCAACATTCTGCTGGAACAAACCCGTGTTAATTCGGGTATATTAGGTATTTATAATAAAAAGTAATGGTAAAGTAATGATCCCAAGCATTTTTAGAAAAAACATTCATAATTGTTTGTCAATATCTTCAAATTTATTGCGATGAATAGCCTTAAATTTTATGGAGAGGTTAAGCCTTCCTTGTCCCCTCTGAAAAGCCGCCACTGCTCCTTGTTTTTAAAGTCGGTTAACAGAATAGAAATTAAATTAAAACCCTATCCTCCTTTTCAGGACACATAATATAAGCCAAGTGTTTTATATTTTGTAAAAAATAAATTTAAATAAAGAGGATGTTCTTCTTCTGATACAAGAATATAAAAAACAAAGACCTTTCCTTCACAGATATGGCTTCTCTAAGCTTGGTGTCATTTGTGATAATTTTTGGTTCAATCTTATTTATTAAAATCTCAAAGTCATTTGTAGAAATACGCAAAAATTTTTGAAATGCCCAGTACTTTCATCCAAGTATAGCTGATATAATAACTTTACGCCATCAAATTGTTTTTTATTTTGATACAAATGTTTTATCCAATATCGTCTTTTTTTCTATTTTTTCCTCCATTTTTTTTTTTTTTTTTTTTTTTGATAAGATTTTGCACGACAATAAAAGTAGCGCATTTTCTTTTCATCATTAACATTGCATCAGACATAGTCACAGAATGGTTGGTTTAGAACAAATTAGAAAGATGGATAACAGTTAACTTCTATAATTTCTAAACAGCAAGTCATAATAACATTTGTCAAAATCATTGCATTAACGTAAATACGTCCACACTAAAACAATATTGCGGCGCAAATCGCTTTGATGTTGAAAAAAACCGACAACCGACGGATCGCGTGCGTTGAATGTCGCGAAAATATTTGCGTGTGTTTCTATGCGGCGAACTCGTCCACACCTGCAAAAATTTGAAACGCACATACAAATTTGTGCTGCATGGCGCACACAACGTAAATTTTTACTAGTGTGGACGCGGC
>JACEGR010009814.1:0-23510 GCA_014170235.1 Listronotus bonariensis
AAATATTTAGTTATGTTAATTATTTTAAAAAAACTATAAATTTATTTTATTTTATTATATTTATTCATTCCCCGCTAACTACGGCTATGTGTAATGCCTCAGGGTTATCGCGAGAGAGCGTTTGAGGGAGAGCGGAGAAAAAAGACGGATCGCGAGATCAGTGGTTGTTGAATTTTGAAAGCTGACGTAAGACGAAAAACCACCGATTACAATTTTGGGTGCTAACGACGATAATCTTACCCAAAAAAACGACGGAAGACGAAAGACGGCCAAGTTGGGCAAAAGATAAAGAAAGAACGACGTTGTGATTAAGACGATTCCGCAAATTTGTTAAGTTTTCGTATAATCCTAGAATTACACAGAACCTTTTGTGAATACCCCATTTTTGCATTCTAAATAAACCTGTTTAAAGAAACGATTCCCGCTATCATTTAGAAGAAACCCTAGACACAAATAAAAAGCCTACATTTTGGGGCTCAACCGGGATAGAGGGATCGAAGTTGGAAAATGGAGAATGACAAATAGAAGAAGTTTGAAAATCGGTAATACTGTTGCTAAGCAAGTTTTACAAAGAGATATGGCGGTGATGGCGCCTGCGTAGGAGACATCGGCACCTTAGCTCGAGGCTATTTCACAGAACCAATAGGCTGCCGCGGTTACCGTTGGAAGCAATGACCTTTTGGAAGTCACGAATATCACCACGTGTTGTTTGAATTGGATCAGCTGGTTTTGACAACTGTGATTTGTTTTGTTTGGGAGATGAGTATGATATTTAATTTATTTATTGGTGTTTAAATAAAATGGACCACTAAGGTAGGATGTTTTATTATTTTATATGACAATTCATGATGATAGACTGCTGTTGCTCAAGTGAAGCTTTTTCTTGTATTGTTTAAAAATTTAATAATAGTAAAAACAAACTAGAGATCATAATTTCTATTTAGAACACTGTTTATATTTGTTTTCTTTTTTATGACAATTGCATAAGAGTTTGTCGAATATAAGAAAAAATAGTTTAAGAGATCTAGCTAGTAAATGTTATTTTATTTTTGAAAAAAAAAATGTTTTAAGAAATATTTCAAAACCTGAATTATGTTTCTTTTTAATTTTACTCTGTGGCGTGGACTTAAAACGTATGAATAAGGTAGAGTAGATGTGAAATAATGATTTAAAAATTGTGTTTAGAGTAGTTACTGTTAATAAGGTTTTAAGTATTGATTTTTTTTTTGTGGTTACCTAATTACAGTCGCACAATTATTTGGTGACGTATACATATATATATATATATATAAAAAAAATACATATATATATACATGTACCTATGTTTATTAGTGAAAAGACACTATATTTTTAGTGAGTAAACTGTTACCTATATTATTGTTCAGTGACGTTTCAAATATTTTAGATTTAGGTATTTTTAGTAAAAGCAACGTCTTTCTTTTTGCTTAATGCGGTTATACGTGTTTTGATATGGTAGATTAAAATTCCAGTGGCATACTTTTTATGATTTATCGGGCCACTTTTATACTTTTCTAATATTTTTGATTTTTCCGTTTGTTTTTTTTCGTTTGTGTCTTTGTGAGAAAAATGTCGAAGTTGGAAGATTTTGAAAAGATTAATCAAAATATAACTAATGCCCAATTTAAAGCCGTACAGGCTTTACACATGGTTGCATTTGGTAGGGAAGGTAGACCTAAAGTTGCGCGGAAAAGTGTGCTTAAGTTTTCTGGATTTAACTTAGACAAAGAATCTGATGAATATACCGAAAGAGTAAGTAAATTGAAAGATGAAATGGAGGTAAATGATCTTGTGTCAGTGTGTCATATATTAAATTTAGACTATACGGGATCGGTTAATGATATAGTGGATCGAGTGTGTTCTTGTTTGAATGATTTATCGTTTATGGACGGAGAAGAAGAAGAAGAAGAAAATGAACAAGAAGAAGAGGAAGAAGACAGTAATGATGATGACGATGATGAAAATTTGGCACAGGTTAGAGATCGCTTACAAAGTGGAACAAGAAGTAGTAGTGGCTCATTCGCTTTAACTTTTAGAGACATAGAAGATAGTATTAGACCTTTCGATGGAAAAGCAGACTATCCAGTAAAGAAATGGATATCAGATTTTGAAGAAATAGCAGATGTGACTGGATGGAATGACCTTCAAAAATTGGTTTTTGCAAAGAAATCACTAACTGGACTGGCAAAACTTTTTGTTCAGTCGGAAAAAGGTATTAAGTCATGGAAAACTTTAAAAGTTAGATTGATTCAAGAATTTGAAGTAAAGGTAAGTAGTGCTCAAGTTCATAGGTTATTAATGTCAAGACTGAAAAAAAAGAGGAATCAGTACAAGAGTATGTATTAGTGATGCGGGAAATAGGAAGTAGAGCAAATATAGAACCGGAAGTTGTTATACAGTGTATAATAGATGGAATTCAAGATTACAATGCGAATAAAGTTATTCTATATGGAGCTCGAAATTTCTCAGAATTTAAAGAAAAAATTAAGCTATACGAACAAATGAAAGCTAGTAACCCTCAGGTTGTACATGGGAAAAAATATGATAATGGACAGAATAAATTTGGAAAACACTTGGGAAAAAATCAAGGAAGACGGTCAGAAGAACCAAAAGGGAAAGAAGAATTGTGCTACAACTGTGGAGCGAAAGGCCATAAGTCTAGTGGATGTCCGGATAAGAGCAAAGGAGTAAAATGTTTCGGATGTAACAATTATGGACATATTGCATCAAAGTGTCCTAAGAAAAGTGCATCAAAAGCAAATGTGAATTTAGTTGAAGTAATACCAAAAACAAGTGTTAAGCTAAAAATCAATGAGGTTCAGCTGATAGCGTTGTTAGATACCGGAAGTGACATAAGTGCTTTAAGGGTGGATGTAGTTGAGGATTACCTGCCAGACATTAAAGTAGAAAGTGATTCAATTTCTATAAGAGGAATTGGATCTAATGAAGTTAAAACTTTAGGATCATTTTGTCAAAAAGTATTTGTGAATGATATAGAAGTTAGCTTGAAGTTCTATGTGATTCCCTTGGATGCATCAAGTTTTAAAGCAATCGTAGGAAATAATCTTTTATCTTACGCTGACATAAGTATAAGGAGTGATGGAATTGTGCTATGTAAAAAAGAGGCAGATAACTTTCTCATGCACATTACCTTACATGAACATCAGGAAAGTGAAGAGGTAGATTTGGGACATATTAAAGATCTAGAAAATAGAAGAAAAGTGCAAGAACTAATAGGAAACTATAAACCTGATAGACGTAAAACACCGGATATTAAGATGAATATTGTATTGAAAAGTGAGGAACCAATTTTCCAGAGTCCTCGAAGATTAGCTATTCCAGAGAAGGAAATAGTTGAAAAACAGATAAGTGAATGGTTAGAGGAGGGTATTATAAGGCCCAGTTTTTCAGATTTTGCTAGCCCGATTGTTCTGGTCAGCAAAAAGATGGCCGAACTAGAATTTGTTGTGATTACCGTAAAATTAACAAAAAAATTGTCAAAGATCGGTTTCCGTTACCTTTAATAGAAGATGTTTTAGATCGTTTACAAGATGCTAACTACTTCAGTACTCTTGATTTAAGAAATGGTTTTTTTCATGTACCTGTAGCAGAGGAAAGCATTAAGTATACATCATTTGTGACGCATAATGGGCAGTACGAATTTTAAGGTCCCATTGGGCCCATTTGGGCTCTGTAATAGCCCTGCAGTTTTTCAAAGATACATAGGACATATCTTTCGAGATTTGACTGCACAAAATGTAGTTATGTATTACATGGATGATCTTATAATTCTTAGTAAAAATGAAGAACAAGGAATTGAACGTCTAAAATTGGTATTAGAAGTAGCAAGAGATTATGGGCTCGAACTTAAAAAGAAAAGTGTCAAATTCTAAAAACAAGAGTTCAGTTCCTAGGATTTATTATTGAAAATGGAAAAGTACAGCCTTCGGAAGAGAAAACAATGGCCATAAGCAGATTTTCTAAACCGACTACTGTTAAACAGATACAATCTTTTTAGGACTGACGGGTTATTTCCGAAAATTCATTGCTTCATATGCAATACTAGCTAGGCCGCTAAGTGACCTGTTGAAGAAAGATAGAATATTTCAGTTCGGAGAAAAGGAAGAAAATGCTTTTTTGAAGTTGAAAGAACTTTTAACAAAAGAGCCAGTATTAAGCCTATATAAGCAGGGAAGCGAGACAGAACTTCACACAGACGCAAGCAAGCTGGGATATGGAGCTTGTCTGATGCAAAAATCAGATGTCGATCACAAATTTCATCCCATATATTATATGAGCAGAAAAACTACTCCGGCGGAGGAACAATACAGCAGTTACGAACTTGAAGTACTCGCTGTTATTCAAGCTGTTAAAAAATTTCGAATATACTTACTTGGTTTCCCATTTCGAATTGTGACGGATTGTTCGGCGTTTCAGCGAACCATGGATAAAAAGATCTTACCACAAGAGTGGCTAGATGGGCTTTACTTTTACAAGAGTATCAGTACGAAATAGTACACAGAAAAGGTACGCAGATGTCACATGTGGATGCACTCAGCAGGTATCCCATAAATGTAATGCCGATAAATGAAATTATTACCACTGAAAATGGACTTGTTAATCGTATTAAATTAGCTCAAGACTCAGATGAATATGTGCAAGCTATCAAGAAAATTTTAGAGACACAGGAAAGTTATGAAGACTATTTTCTAAAAAATAATATACTATACAAGTATGAATCTGGAAAAGAATTGGTAGTAGTTCCAAAAGCAATGCACATGGAGATAATTAAGAGAAATCATGAAATTGGACATTTTGCGATAGCCAAAACTGAAGAGGTTGTTAAGAGGGAATTTTATATACCAAAATTAAAAGAGAAAATACAAAACTGCGTAAGAAATTGTGTACCATGTATTTTGGGAAATAAAAAGAGGGTAAAAAGAAGGCTTTTTACACCCAATATCGAAAATGGAAGGTCCTTTACATACTTATCATATTGACCATCTAGGACCCTTACCTAGTACCAACAAGAATTATAAACATATACTGGTAGTGATTGATGATTTTTCCAAGTTCACGTGGCTTTATGCTACAAAATCTACAACAGCTAAGGAAACGGTGGATTGTCTGAAAAAACAACAAAAATTTTTGGTAATCCTGCCAGGATTATTAGTGATCGAGGAACCGCTTTCACTGCAGAAGAATTTGAAAATTATTGCTCAGATGAAAATATAAAACATATTCTTATAACCACGGGAGTTCCGAGAAGTAATGGACAAGTAGAGAGGATTAACCGTATCATAATTCCAGTAATTACTAAGCTCAGCCTTGATAATCCGGAGAAGTGGTTTAAGTTTATTGACAAGGTCCAAAGAGCTTTGAATTGTACCATGCAAAGGAGCATTGATACTAGTCCATTTGAAATCCTATTAGGTACAAAAATGAGAAATAAGGAAGATGTCTTGATCAAAGAATTACTAGATAAAGAAGTGATAGCAGAATTTAATGACAATAGAGAGAGAATAAGAGAAGAAAGTAAAAAGCAGATATTAAAAATACAGGACGAAAATAGACACCAATATAACCTAAGAAGGAGAAAAGCTAGGCAATACAAGGAAGGAGATCTTGTCGCCATTAAAAGGACTCAGTATGGCCCAGGATTAAAATTAAGGAAAAAATACCTAGGACCATATGAAATTGTTAAAGTCAAAGGAAATGAAAGATATGATGTAATAAGGGTAGGATATCATGATGGTCCAATGCGGACTTCTACGTGTTCGGAATACTTAAAACCATGGGTCGAACATAATAGCGAATCCGAGTCGGATTCATAATCAGGATGGCCGAGTGTAGGAAGTGCAAAAATATTTAGTTATGTTAATTATTTTAAAAAAACTATAAATTTATTTTATTTTATTATATTTATTCATTCCCCGCTAACTACGGCTATGTGTAATGCCTCAGGGTTATCGCGAGAGGGCGTTTGAGGGAGAGCGGAGAAAAAAGACGGATCGCGAGATCAGTGGTTGTTGAATTTTGAAAGCTGACGTAAGATGAAAAACCACCGATTACAATTTTGGGTGCTAACGACGATAATCTTACCCAAAAACGACGGAAGACGAAAGACGGCCAAGTTGGGCAAAAGATAAAGAAAGAACGACGTTGTGATTAAGACGATTCCGCAAATTTGTTAAGTTTTCGTATAATCCTAGAATTACACAGAACCTTTTGTGAATACCCCATTTTTGCATTCTAAATAAACCTGTTTAAAGAAACGATTCCCGCTATCATTTAGAAGAAACCCTAGACACAAATAAAAAGCCTACAATTTTATTAAATTGGTGTTCCAAAGCCTCGTGTTTTTGCTGTCAATACCAGCAGCCACATCTTTTATTTTCACTCTTAAATTAAAAAAAAATAAACTTGTGTAAATGTGGTAGGAACAAACGACTGAGTCCACTGACTGTCAATCAAAATTAAGTATCCATTTTACTATTTTCTTATTGGTTATTATTTGAAAACTGTTTTACAAGATAGGGGTTATACAAACAGCTCGAATCGAAAAAAATATTAGGGGATTCCCCCTGTAAGTATTGTGGTATGGCCAACTTGCAGCATAATAATATATCTACAATTACAGTACAGTTACATTACATTTCCCGGTAAATTTTGAGTGTTGCCTAGTGTAATCTGTAATAAAATTATTCTTTATGATCCATTTTTACTTAATCAGTTGTTTCCTACCGTCTTTTTCAACCTACGGCTGCAAGCAGAGGATCAACTTCGTGGCAAAAAAATACTTCCCTACTTATTGAAAAAAGAACCCTAACCTATTTTTTCTTTATTTGTATATTTTTTATTTGGGCACAGGCGCGGTGCACCCTGGGCGCGAGGCCCGTAGCATTTGCTGCCTTCTGCTACATGGCTAATCCGGCACTGGTTTAGTGGGGAATATAAAAACATTAGATTATTCTGTTGCAAGTGGTACTAAAAAACATATAAAAAAATGTTTTTATTGTTTTCACAACAGTAAAAAAATAATGTTGCAGAATTATAAAGGGTCCCATAATCTTCAATGATTAATGCTAGAGAATGCATGAAATTAGAGGGAGCCTATGTCATACAGAAAAACTATAGTATTACATACAACCCTATTTAGCCCTACACTTGTCGCGTAAAAATTTGGGATAGTTAAGTCGCGTCGGCCCCTGAGACTGATTGTGATGGGGGACAGGTAAGTCACTTATTTCTAACTGATTTTTAAAGAAAAAAAACTCAATTTTTAAGAAAGATTTTATTTAAATCAAAAATAAAATCTCTTAATTTTATTGGTATTTAAAACAATAACTGTAGTAATTTCTGCAGAAAAAGAATATTTTAAAATTTTTACTGGATTTGTCAATTTCTTCGTATGTCGCCGTGGTCCTGGTAAAACCCTAATAATATTCTTAGATCTGGTTTCGGTACGTTTAGGTAGCGGGTTTACCCACAAAACTCAACTTTGCTTACCCAAGGCTCGAGATCTGTTTTGTCGTCTAATTTGGGAGCTTCAGCATCTTCTTGATCACAATTTGGTCCATCACATTCCGATTGAGAGCCTTAAGATTTAATAGTAACCGGGTTAGAAGAAAAATTAACTAATTTATGCCTGGTTTCCTAACCTTCGTCAGAAGGATGGTTGAAATATTTTTCATCTATGATAAATGTTTTTAGCAAATACCAAAGGCGTTGTCGTTCTTTCTTATTGGAAGGAATTTAACAACTAACTTATCTACAAAGGCAATTACTATGAAACACACCAATAAAAACAAACTAGGTTCTAAAGAAATTAGTACAAATGAAAAATACCTTTCTTGCTTTTAGTTTGTGAAACGTGCTTAAATGGTCGCGTCGGTGCGTGAGACCGCTGTCACTAACTACTCGGACAATTTTACTCTGAGTGAAGGTCGCACGAGTTGTAATGAAAAGAGTTTAGGAGTAAAAGGCATTTATAAAACGGCGGGAATGTAGTGGCATATTAAAAGTTTTTATCGACATTTCAAATTATCGTCGGTCTGTGAAACCGGACGCGACTACTGTATGGTTAACCAAAAAGTTGCTTTTCTCGAAAAGCTTCTCTTTATCGATATTGAACAATGTACCTTTTTTTTGGCTAACGGCTTAAGCTGCTTAAGAATGCTATTTTAATTCCTTTATTATGTAGGATGTAACAATAATTGAAGAAGAGGAAAATAGTAAAAATAGGTTAAGTGTGATTTGTAAGTTTAATTATAGATGTCTCAAAAACAAAACGTAAAAAAAAGATGAATACATGACCAGCGCCTCAAAAAAAAACCTTTTAAACCAAATTAAATTGAAATCGGCAACGTCTCCGATAATAAAAAAATATTAATACCTACCTAAAAAGAGCCTAACTTAAAAAGGTAACGTTTTTAAAAATTTAAACAAGTGCTCAGAGCAAATACCTTATTTAACATATTTTTAAATATTTCAGTCATAAATGCTTCTGTCCTGCCAGCTGCTTTAACGTTCAATTTCCTGCTTTAATGAGCAGAGCACCAATTAGAACCTTCAGCAATAATTTGAAGTACACTAATAAGTACTTTTGGTAAGTGATCATACTCTATCAATGTTTAAGGCCTCGGCCACGATACTAAGCGTAAGCGGCCAGCGTAGAGTGAAAAATGTGAGAGCGCTGTCTTTGATCTTTAGGCGAGTAAAAATAAATTGTTTTTTAAATCAGCCGGCTGCAATATTTCTGAGCGAAAAGCCCTGCCGCTGGCCACTTGAAACGAACAAATATTATCCGCGGAGCGTTTTTAAGGTATATAAACTGGTTTAAAGACGCTGTTTACCACAAAATATTGTAGTCACTACCGGCAACATAACGAGATTTGAAACTTTCCGCTCGACGCTTACGCTTTGTTATCGTGGCCGAGACCTTATAAGTTAAAATTTCTTAAGCGGGCCACCAAAAATCGAGTATTCGATTGTATTGTGCCTATCAACATATTTTGGTAGCTTCATAGTTTAAAAGTAATATTCCGGAACGGTTTTTAAAAATTTTAGTTCTTTAAAAATGAATGTGTGATGAAATATTTTGACTAATTTTTTGTAAATTACAATATATCAGCAAGTGAATACTGAATTTCAATAAAAATTGGTTTGTATGCTAAGGAATAGTAGAGAAACAGGAGAAAAAAGTAAGGAAAATAATTCCTTATAAATAATTACTTTTGTAACACACAAATGGGAACGTAGCTAACTTCTGGGTGTTGTAGAATAATTTGTGTTTATATAAAAATATTCGTTAATCTATTAACTAAATAATGGCACAAGAAAATTTTGGTGCTGTTTTACCAGAAAAAGGGGGAATTAACGCTTTAATGTGCCAGAGACCTATTTTATTTAGCTGATAGCAGTTAAATTTACTATTAAACAGCTGCCAAGGCAGACGCACTACTTCGAGATCTGTGTCTTACCCCAAGTTTTCGAACATACCTTCTGCGGTCGTCCAGGCTAATAAAACCGGTGTTTAGCGCAGAGAATTTGGCTAAATTTCCATTTAGTATAAAACTAATTATTTATAAGATTTTCTTTACGTAAATTATTTTTTCTGTTTCGCTACTGTTCCTTAGCAAACACACCAATTTTTAACACGCTTTTATTAGCTTGGGTTGTAACTATCTATCTATCTATCTATCTATCTATGTAACGGAATCTTTGAGCCTAATTTTTACCAACTTCAAGCGATTCAATTTCTTTGAAACTTTGCACACATATCAAGGACCGATGACAATGCAATAATTTAAAAACAGTATCCCGTTATCCTGATTAGCACCGCCAGGATAAATAAATTCCTTTTTTTTTAAATTATGGCGAATGCGCAAGGGCAATTGATAAATAACTTGCTGCGTTTTTAATTGACTATGTGTCTCTTGACAAAATGGCGAAGGAATTCTTTAGTGAATAAACTGGAGCATTTATTTTTAAAAACTAATTGATATATCGAACTAAAAAACGAAAAATAAATAATAGTTTAAAAAGACTAAAAAACACGCTTTTATATGCAACCGAACTAAAAATTAGAAAATAATTTTTCATTACAAAGAGTTTATCACTTCAGAATAAAAGCGTGGGGTGCTTAATATATTAAATGTTATAATTATTCTATTTGCAAATATCTATAAGGGAAAAGTTATGAAAAAATAGTAAAATGCACCCCACGCTTTTTACTCTGAAGTGACAAACTCTTTGTAATGAAAATTATTTTCTAATTTTTAGTTCGGTTGCATATAAAAGCGTGTTTTTTTAGTTTTTTTAAACTATTATTTATTATCATAATTCAGTCATTATTCGCTGATGTATTGTTATTTAGAAAAATAATACGTAAAAAGTTCTATGTATCGTAACTTTTTAACGCAACCCTGTATAAAAATCAAATACTTTTTATAAATTCTACGTAAAAGGTTCTACAAAAATTGTCTTTATGATTTTTTTTGTTATTTCTTGTATTAAAGCATATATTATAGGGTAAAATCAAAAACGACAATTTTTCAATTTTCTCTTGTATCTCTTGAATAAATAATTTTTTAAACTTCTAACTACGGTATTTTTAGTTTTATTTAAATTGAGCCCATAACGCCTACATATATTTTTTAATAACTCCAGTAATAACTGAGATAACCCATAAAAACGCCCAAATTTTGTCCACCCTGTACAATTGAAGACGTCAATGGATATAAAGGTGTCATGTCACTTTTACTTGTTTTGAGTAATTTAGATTTTAACGTAGATCTTTTTTGTTTAATATTTCACGGATTTTATGTTACAAGCAGACAAAATATTTATATTTCTATTTACAAAAAATATCTTTTGACTTAAAATAGGCAACTATCAAAAATTAACAAAATGTCACATAACACCTTTATCTATTATCGTTTTTAATTATTTACAGAAAACTTAAACCAGAACAACTTTGAATACCCTGTATCTCCAAAATCATCTATGTACTTTTGGTTTAAAGTAAGTTGGGTTAGATCGTCATATTTTAGTCTCAGAAATTTGTGGTAGCATTTTTTGCCGCACCTTTTACAGACATTTTTTTTTATCTTTGGACAAACCACGAAGGCTAAAAGCCTAAATACTAACGTACCGGGGGTGTTATAGTCGACGTAAGAGGGAGCCTGTTGACACAGGACTTAAATACCTGAAGATTTTGGGGGAAGGAAAGACCTCCGCGGGCAGCTGGTTCAACATTCCAGAAATTCTAGGAATAAAAAACGAACAAAGTGGGAAGTTCGGGGCCTGTCCAGTTGGACCGTATAAGGATGCATACGCGTGGCACCACGAGTTTCTCTGGTGGGAACCGTGAATAGAGGAAGTATACTGGACAATTCTTCAGAGCAGAAGCCATGGAAGTACCTATAAAAAGCGATAAATCCCCCACAGCCCGACGATGGGCGAGAGTGGGAAGCCTTTCTGTAAGTGAAGGATCATTAATGAGACGAACAGCTCTTCTCTGGGTGGAGTCAAGAATGCTTAGGGTTGTGGGGACCCATGCCCCAGATATGAGAACAATATTCCAAGGGAGGTCGGACTTGGGACACATATAAAGTGTATAAATTAGAAGGGGAAAAATACTTTTCGGCATGAAAGAGAAATCCAAGCTTTTTTGAAGCTGCCGTGGCTATAGATACAATGTGTTTATGCCAGTTAAGGTTACTTTCAAAATGTGACGCCCACAAGATTGAAGGTGTCTTTGCTCTGTAAAACTTGGCCGCTCATAAGTAGAGGATAAATATTTAATGACATCTTTTCGCAACAAGGAACATGATTGTGTTTTGGATGCATTAAATGGACGAGATTTTTGGCGCCCCAATCCAATATTAAATTAAGATCCTGCGAAAGAGATATCTGCGTACTGCTCTGCGTTTGTTTTCCAAACTCAGGTTTAGTGATGGGTTTAAGAACCTGAAAACTGGAGTGAAGGGTATTATCGTCGTCGAAACCATGAATGGAATTGGTTGTGGACGAGAGAAGGTCGTTGATGTGAAGAAGAACCAATGTTGGGGCCAGAAGTGATCCCTGAGGCACTCCAGCATTTACTTGGTCAAAGCTTAAAGAATGGCCGTCCACAATAACGGATATACGACGATCAGATAGATAACTAGAGAGCCAAGTACAGAGTTTAGTTGGTGTTAGACCATAGGTAGGGAAGTTTATTGCAGAAGTGCGGCATGCCAGACCCTGATCAAAAGCTTTGGATATATCAAGAACAACGATCTGGGACTCCACCCTTAGAAACTCAAGATACCTGTGTCGTAAGAAATTCGAAAGAGCCGAGTTAAGATTGATGCAAGTTCTGAAGCACATTTTTTTAAAACGACTGCTGGTATACCGTCCAGCCCAGACATCCGGTATAATTTTATTTTATTGCTGAAACAAGTCAGGTGCAATTTCATTTTTAACCAAATATAATTAATAAAGGAGTATTACAAATAACAGTAATATTTTTTATGCCAAAACCTTGATTAATTTTAAAGATAGAAAGATTTTTGTCGATTACCAAAAATTTAATTAAGTGCACTTAACCGGTTTCAAAAATAAGCGATTTCTAATTTGTGTTTAATTTTTAGGAAAAATATCGCAAAATTGCGATTCTATTTTGAAACAACAAGATATTTTAAACAAGGAAGAAGACCTCGGTACACATATACTGATATGTTGTGTAAGTAAAATAGGCTTGATGACACTTTTTAAAATACAGTTCTATGATGTTGAGAAGTATGGGATATTTCTGAAAAAAAATATTATCTTTACAACAAAATTATGATTTGGTAGTAAAAATACAATAATAATTTATTAGTTTAAATATCCGCTAAAACATTTATTTTATAATGGCGTTGCTGTTCACGTGACATCACCAATAAACAGGTGTGCGTTTCTTCACAAAAGCTGTTAACATGCAAAGCGGCAATGCTACCTCTAGAAGGTGTATGCTCTAAAGGTACGTCATTCCCTCTGATTAGTGTTTTTATATTTATGGCGGGCTTCTTAATATTATAGATGTATTTTAAGAAAATGAAATATAAATTTTTTTCACATGGTTAAAATAGACAGGTTTTTTATAATCCATAAATCTTGTTTCATATAATTAATACAAATTAAGAGTGAATCTTGGATATTGTTATCATGCCTACTATTAGGTTTTAGTGGTATTTTGATATCTACAAAGTTTTATTTCCATTGCTTAAAGTAATATTTTTGGTTTGGTTAAGTTTACCCGTTAGATTTCTTTGCGATATTATTCTGATTTTTTACTTTCCAAGAGTGACCTACGATAACTGTTTCAAAGTTTATATTTTGGTCATACGGCAAAAAAATTGTAAAAGGGCTAATTATAAATTATTTTAATATTTAAGATCCTGATGATCTAAAAGTAATTAGTACAACTCGTGTTTATAAAAATTATTATTTACAGTTTTTAAACAGAGTAAAAAGTGTGTAATAACAACGGTACGGAAATTAAGGGAGTCATTTCTACAGGGGTTAAAGTCTTTAAAAATAATAGTTTAAAAAACTAAAAAAACACGCTTTTATATGCAACCGAACTGAAAATTAGAAAATAATTTTTCATTACAAAGAGTTTGTCACTTCAGAATAAAAGCGTGGGGTGCATTTTACTATTTTTTCATAACTTTTCCATCATAGATATTGGCAAATATAATAATTATAACATTTAATATATTAAGCACCCCACGCTTTTATTCCTTTTATTCTGAAGTGACAAACTCTTTGTAATGAAAAATTATTTTCTAATTTTTAGTTCGGTTGCATATAAAAGCGTGTTTTTAGTTTTTTAAACTATTATTTATTTTTCATTTTTAGTTCGATATATTTTTATTATGGAATCCTTGAAGTAATGGTGCAACTAACCCTATATTTTTATTGTTCATAAAAATTGAACACTCATGGTGCAACTAACCAAATTGTGTAAAAACTAAAAAATTTCTTCTTCATTTAATAGCAAAGTTTGAAATGTTGCCAACAGATGGCATCCTAGGTGTTGTTTTTATAATATAATGGAATTTTTTTCCTGGCGATTCAAAAAAGATAACGGGATACTGTTTTTAAATTATTGCATCTTCATCGGTCCTTGACACGTGTGCAAAGTTTCAAAGAAATCGAATAGCTGGAAGTTGGTAAAAATTAGGCTCAAAGATTCCGTTACATAGATAGATAGATAGATAGATGGATAGTTACAACCCAAGTTAATAAAAGCGTGTTAAAAAAGTCGAAATTTTTTTATCTTCAATAAACTTTTTAACTGATTTAGATGAAATTTAGTACACTTATTTAAACTAATATGGCATTTGTAAAGCACTACCTAAATTTAGATTATTAAGTGCAGTGGTGTCTCAGTTGGCAGCACAGTCATTATTTAAAAAAAAAAAAGTATTTGCAATTTTTTAGTTTCTTGTAATTTTTTTGTTTCCATTTTCGTTTTCTGGAAAAAAATGAAGCCACTTTTAACCGGGGTATACACGATCATGCAAAACTGTCACATCTGTCAAAAAAACCAGGACTCGCGCGCAAATTTGACCGTGTGTAATAAAAAACTGCGTCTGGCTTGGCATGCGACTCGATGGCCGAGTTTGATTTTTCGTGGCAAACTTCTGCATGTGTAGGACACGTCAGTTAACGTTTCAATTTAGGGACGTCGTTTACGGGGTTATATTGTTGGTTTTGAGTTTTAAAAAATGGCTCTTTGGCGCCAGGAAGATGTATTGCGTGATTTTATAGATATGTACCAAGGTTATCCATGCTTTTGGGAAGTTAAAAGTAATAAATACATTGACAAAAATAAAAAACCTTTTCGCTGAATCACGGTTATGTTAAGTTGATCACGCCATCAGCTGCCAAAACTGACGTGATGTCCCTGTCCGTTTTACATCTGAATCGTGTGTATCAAAAGCTTCATTTTACATTTGCTTTCATGCAAGTGCGTATCAGGTTTGCATGACCGTGTATACCCCGGTTTAGTCATCTTAAAAAATCAGCAAAAAATACAATTTAAAATTAAAAAAATAAAAAATTTTGACCTTAATAAAAAATTTTGATATACAGTTAATAAAACCTAATGGTGAGGTCAAGGGTGAGGTGCTTATTTTTTTATCTTTTTTCTTAGCAATATGTAATATTACTTAGTAATACTTTATTTACTTCTTATATTTTAGCTTACACAGGAGGTTTACTAGCCCTTTTTATTGGATTTAGTTTTCTTAGTGTCGTAGAAATACTATTTCATACAGTCTGGCTGACATGGAAAAAGATTATGAATATAAAAAATGAACAAAAGAAGTCTTATAATAAAAAAACTTTTATTAAGGCACCAGAATACCCCTTTATAAATTAATGTAGACTTAAAGATCTTATTTAAATCTATAAGTAATTTTAAAAACTAAAGTATTTTTGATTTTTTAATGATAATAGCTTTAGTTTAGTGATTTTAGTACGTAGTAGATCCCATTATTATTGTAATTATAACACTTTTTGCACGCAAAGTGTGTGATTTGCCTATAAACACAAATAAATAAAAACAAATTTAAAAAAATAAATGTCATCTGTTTTAATATGATTCCCTATAACAACGTCACTGCCAATAATAGCTTAGTTTACACTGAACGGACTAACTTTTGGTCCGAGGTCTAAATGATGTCATAAGTACTTTTTTCTCCGTGTAAAGACCCAATAATTAAAATTTGGTATACGAATTTAATACGCGTCAATTAGGTAAGATTAAAAAAAATACCAAGCCGTGTAAACAGTTGCGGACTTCTCGTGGCCTATTTCAACCTGATAATAACAAATGACAAGACACTTCTTTGACATAACCTTAACAAGAAAACAGCCAAATTTTTCTTTAAGAAAGACTTTTAAAGATGGATATGCTTTCTCTTAATTTTTTTTTTATTGCAATTTATTCTTTGCACTTCTAAATAACTATATATGAATAAAATAAGTTTTTTTTATTTTTAGAAAAAAAAACAAACAAAAGTATTTATCTATCTATCTCCTTGTTTTATGGCTCTGATACTAAGTCAACTCGTCAGTTCTTCCGTTCCGGTCATATAAGCTATTGCTTATAAGCTTTCCCGGCTTTGTCCGTGGAAAATCTGGATAATCGAGCTCGAAACTCCCAGACTTTCCTAGCATATGAATAAGAAACACTTTTAACAATCAACAACAGCGATAAACTTCTGAACATGCATAAATTGTGGTTAACAAACCAAGGGCTGCTACTGGTATCGCGCATAACCGTCAGTTTCACCACTGACGCTTTTCCGCAAGGCATGCGCACCTCCTCGACTATACGAAGACACCATGTGTTCAACACCAAAACGTAAAAACCTCAGGCTTTAGGAATCTTCACTCACAGCGCTTAGCCCCAGAAGAAAGAACCCCAATTTAGCGTGAATCTTTTCTCTATCCCCAAGGGTACAGCAACGCTCGTACGACGCCTTCAGCCGCCTACCCGGAAAGTCTATGTAGACTTCTCCGTAAACGTGAACCGCACTACTCGAAGAACGCGGAAAGAGTGTGCAAATAAAAGTACAAAAAAATTCCGAAATAAAAAGTAAGGTTAGAGATTGATGTGTTGCTTCATAAATTAATATATCATCCGTGAATTGTCAAAATCTTTACTAAGTATTAGGTTTAAATTTATCCACAAAATATTCGCAAAAGCACTAGGGAACTTATTAAAAAGGTCCACGATTTGATACAAGGAGTAAATTGATCTTTGCTGTGTGAACTAAGCTATTGCTTATTTTAAAGCCGCTTTTACAATATCATGTCAATTCTTGGATACTCTACTTATACCATAGAAATGAACCATATTTTATACTAATTAAAACATTGCCGATGTCAAGTGGTGACCTTACAAATAATGTCAAATCTTTGCTTTAAGAGCTGGTTTGGCAAAGTGTTAAAGCTTCCAGCAAACAGTGAGCGCGACGGGACAGCAGCGCAAGATCGACGCGTTTTAATACACTGGATCCTTGCCTAGCGTAACGTTGCCGTCCCGCCTGGCGTGTCACGGACGTGTTTTCATATGATATTGACGCGCTGATATCCTGCTGCTGTCACGTCGCGCTCGCTGTTTTGAAGCTTAGCCTAAGTGTTAAAAGCTAGTTCATTATACAGCCCTTATAAAAGATCTAAAATACTGTTTTCGCGTCTGTATGAACTAGCTTTAAAGCACTTAATACGAGGGTCACTATTTATATTTTGAGCCTTGGCAATACTGAGAACTGAGAGTTGTCAGATGCTATTTATTTTTTTGTAAGAAATCGTGACATTTTTAACCATAACCTTATTTAGAACATTCTGTTATTTGACCAAAGGTTAAGGGGGTAAGGTATTTAATTTACAACTACGTTTTCAAAGTCGGTACCCCTGATAACTCCAAAACTACTGCACCGATCCTTTTGAAATTTTAAACACTATTTCTGTACATCATTTACGAGGTAACGCTGTCGAGTTTTTTTTAAGCACATTGGTTTAAGGGGGTAAGGTATTCAATTCACAACTCACGTTTTCAAAGTCGGTGCCCCTGATAACTCCAAAACTACTGCACCGATCCTTTTGAAATTTTAAACACTATTTCCGTACATCATTTACGAGGTAACGCTGTCGAGTTTTTTTTTTTGATTTTGCAACAACAAATTAGCCGATTTTTTCCCACAAAATTGTGTTTTTCACTTCAAAGTGTTCGAAAAAATGAAAAAAATTTGGAAACAAAAAAACTCGACAGCGTTACCTGGGGAAAACTATTATCTAACGAATGAAATTTGATTTTTTGATTTCGGATGATCCAGCACCAAGATATGAGGGGCACCGCAATTTAACTTTTTTCGAGACAAGTCCGAACAATTGCTGCCATTGCCGTATTTTTTAATATTTTTTTGTAAAAATTTGATGAAACATTCTTCGAATGTCATACTTTAATGTACTATTGGTTGAGTAAATAAATTTTAACTGTGTCGTCAGAAAAAAATCACGAAAAACATGGCTTTTTTGTACGATTTGACCTTAGCCCCCTTAATTTATATATACTGAGAATAGGTTGCGACCACTGATCTCGATGGATTGCCAATGTTATTACCTGCGCGAAACAAAAGTTACTTTCTTGGGCGAAAAATGTGTTTGTGCACTTAAATACCACTCATCCCCGAGGTTTGACGCGCAGGCTCCAAACAGACTATCCGCATTATCTGGAAAACTGTAATACGACGCCTTGTTTGGGCTTCCCGTTCGGAGTACGCGGTAGCTAACCACCGTCAAGGTCAGAACGCGGACGGAGGGCACGGTGTGCCGGTGTTGTATACTTCCATGGCTTTTAATTGCGCATGTTCGTCCACCCTTGATTTGTTTACTGCGCGAGGTCGTAAAAATCCGAAAAAGGCGGATTGAGGTCCGGGAAAAGTTGGCAAGACTGGATAAAGTCACCATATTTTGACAGCTGATGATTATCCAGTAGCGTCTAAAATTTGTATTTTCTCGTTTTGCCTTGTTTATAAAGTGATATTTGTGGAAAGATGTGATCCCAAAGGTTTTTTATTTAAAGTCGAAGAGGTTGCGACTTAATAATATTTAAAAACTGTTTTGTAAACGGTTGATCCAATAATAGTAGGCACTGATGTTGACACTTATCTTATTTAACAACAGGGCCGAAAAATGACGCCACAGCACCAATGATGTTTGGGCAACTAAATGGCCTAGTATAGGCTTCTTTTCAGAGGTAAGCGGCTGTTCAGTGAGTGGGGATCAATGACGTATAGACCCAGCGATTCATTCATAATTTTATGATAAACATTAAGCCAACAATCCTAATAGCCAAAGGGGGTGGAAGCAAGCGAGAAATGAAAATGGCGGACTTACTTTTTGACCTTGGTCGATAGTAGATGATTAGATTAGATTAGATTAGAATAGGGCCGGGATAACCCATGCACTGAAGCCGCTCGGCTTATTGTGCGCCCTGTCATTTTACGTCTGGGTGATGTCAGCCAGACGGGACCTACAGCTTAACGTGGGTTCCGAACCACGGTCCTATGAGCGACAACTTAAGACCTCGTCCCACCCAGGGGCACTACTGAACCTACCAACTGAGTGGGGTCCGCATGTCTACGGTTGCGCAGGACACGGCAAAGTGTGTTCCGGCGCCCTGGTCCTTTAGTGGCCTTCAGCGTCGATACATTTTGCACTTTGTCCGTCTGGTGTTGAGCTAACCACTAAATTTCCGACCAACTTATAAATAAGTATTTGGCCTCAGCAGGATTCGAACCCACCTCACGTCCGTGTGCGCTCAACAAACTTAACGCCTTTACACGCTAAGCCATCACCGGACTTTTTGGTCGATAGTGGGCACCCAACGACGTTGGTCTATTTACCTGTGAAAAGTGAGGTGGCGGAAATGAATAGTCTACCCTTCTACAAACAAAGCACTGCCTACCTATATTGTCTTTAAAAACACTTTCTAATCACCAACAAACACCAGAAAATACACAAAAACGCTTTATAAGCTCTATTTGATCACTTTTGGCTTTCCAAACTGTCAAATGACAGAAACCAACAGAAATGACAAAGCAAAAGGGGGCGTTACTCACAAGCGTTTAGGAAAAGTTCATTCATGTTTTATTTTACGATGGACTAAAAATCCTGGCGTGCTGCTGGATTAACAAATAATCACGTATTTTCAGAATTTTGCTTCTTTAAAAACATAATAACTTATAATTTTGAACATATTTTTTATTATGATATCTAAAATGATAAAACATATGTATTGTTAATTTAAAAGTTATATTACAAAATTCTTAATATAGAGGCTTATCCAACAACCACTTGTGGTTAGTAAATTTAGAGTGGAAAATTAAATTTGCAAACCGCATTTTAGCGCTTACTGTGATGCATTGATGAAAACAGCTCAAACGCAAACAAACCTGGTCCTTATGTCGTTGGTCGGGATTATACAGGGTAAGACGGTTTTTTTCATTTTTGTGTGTATTTTTAACATAGATAACAAATTTGACATTTTGCTTTGACCATTTGATTCCTTTATCTTTTTTCCACAAAAAGGTATACCTTATTTAAATCGATATCTTGGACCTTTTTCATAAAATCGAATTTTAAATCCAGACATACCAGTATTTTCTATATAATAAAATATTTATTTTTTGGAAAAAATTATTAAAATGTGGTAAAATTAATAAAAACTGTGTTTTTGAGCCTCTTAAGCTTTATTATACAGATTAAGACTGTGTTTAATTTTTTATTACACATGCTAGTCTGTCTGGATTTTAAATGCGATTTTATAAAAAGCGGTTCAAGATATCAATTCAAATAAAGTATACCTTTGGTTTGGTATTTTAGCTGAAACTTTATTTAACCTTTAGGTTAGAGTTGACACGATATCAGGGTCATACGCAGAAAGTAATTTAGGGGAAAGGCCAACAGCCAAAAAGGCGACAAACAAAAAAATAACTCCAAGACTCGAGGTCAGTAAATAAAGCGGTTTAGGCATGTTTGCAACAATCAAAAGCGTCAGGTGGGGGCCACTTCAAGCAAACAACCCATCTTTAAGATGTGTTTTTGGCTTCTCAGAGGGGGATTGCCCCTATTGCCCGCCTTCGTACGGCTTTGCACGACATTATAAAAACAATTCTTAATTTTACTTAAATTTTTAATAACAAAAAATAGGTATTTAGAATAAACACATACATGGAAGCATGTAGGGTAAGTAGAAAAACTGGAACGGTGAATTATCTTAGTAACAGGTAAATATAAATGAACCAAATTTTGTGCCAATGTGTAAAGAAACATAAAGAATTAAAAAGTAATATTTGCGAGGTTGCCAAGTAAATAGTTTTTCATATAGGTTAGGGATTTTAAAAGTTTAAATAGAATACCCTATTTTTTATCATTATAATCAGTTGCTTGTATTAACTTTACTATGACCTGATATTATCGTTTTTTTACTTCTATTAATTTTGATGATATGGCATCATAATTTTTTCAAAATTAATAGAAAAACGGCTAGGTATAGTCAATTATCCAAAAAAAACGATTCAACTAATATTCCCTAAAATTAGTACAGGGGGAAACTGGACCTTCTTAATTCATGAAAAGTATTTTTGCGACGTTTCGAAGATTCTTAATAAAAAGTCAAGGAAAGGAAATACGGAATTTTATTTATAAAACATCGCAAATGCAATTTCGAATTTAAAATGTCCAGTTACTCCTCTGATCTAATTTTGATGGATTTCGGTTGGATCGTTTTTGAGATAATTGACCAAAACTGGTCGTTTCTGTATTCAAACTCGATGCCATATCTTCGAAATTGACAAGAGTAAAAAAACGATAATATCAGGTCATAATAAATTTGATACAAGCAATTGATTACAATAATAAAAATAGGGTATTTGATTCAAAATTTTAAAATTCCCCAACCTAGAGAGAAAGCTATAAACTTGGCAACCTTGGAAATATAATTTTTAAATAATTTATGTCCAGTTACTTCCTGGCACAAAATTCGGTTCATTTATGTTTAACGGTTCCTGAGATAATCCACCGTTGCGGTTTTTCTACTAACCCTGTACATATTTAAAAGTATCACCACTGAAATATAGCATTTAAGAACAAAAGTAACACTTTCCAGATAGGAGCAACGTTGTTTTTTTCTTGGCGATGATTAACCTAAAAATAAATCAGTAAAGCACAAGGGAGATAAACTATTTAACAAGGAGCGCTCGATCCCATTTAAGTCTTTGTTTACTTAATTTTGTGACGTAATCGTTTCCGTAATTCTTTATTTAAAATCGTACTGGAAGCTTTTTTGCAGTATTGGTGTCGTTTTTTGCATTCTATTCACCTTTAATTATGTTTAGTTTGTACTGTTTCTAGTTAAATTAAGTACTTATAAGTAGTGCAGTTACAGAAAATTTTAAACCTGTCAACAGGGGTTACTAACCCTTGGTAATTTTATTAAAATTTATATTTAAATCGTTATCAAAGGTAAAATACTATTTTTCATGTTTTCTTTATTGTAAACATGCTTAGTATACCTGGATGACATAATAATTCTTGGAAAAACATTTGATGACCACCTGAAAAATGTTGAAGAGGTTTTTCAAAAGCTTAGATCCGCCCAGCTGAAGCTTAGCCCAAACAAATGTCACCTGTTCCAGAAAGAAGTCAAGTACCTGGGGCATATAATTACAGAAGATGGAGTAAGAACCGATCCAGAAAAGACAGAAGCTATCCAGAACTGGCCTATACCAAAGAATAAGCATGAAATTAGAAGTTTTTTGGGATTGTGTGCCTACTACAGACGGTTCATACAATGGGTTTGCCGATATTGCGAGACCATTACATTGTCTTACGGAAAACAACAACAGCTATGAATGGACTATAGATTGTTAAACAGCTTTCATACATCTAAAGAAAGCCCTTTGCAATCCTCCTGTGTTGTCATATCCACAACCAAATCAAACATTTATTGTGGATACTGATGCAAGCAATACTTCTATTGGTGGAATTTTGTCACAGATACAAGATGGCCAAGAAAAATAATAGCCTATGTTAGCAAAGTCCTTTCCAAACCTGAACAGAAATTATTGTGTCATCAGAAAAGAACTTTTGGCTATTGGTAAATCCCTGGAGCATTTTTATAAATACCTGTATGTATTGGTTTATTTTGCCAGATAAAAAATATTAGGGCAAAAAGGTGACGTCACCTACATAACCTTTCTTTTCGGAAAAATATAAAAATTAAGCACTCCTTATTAAAAAGTTTATCTTTCTTCAATAAAGCACTTAACCAAGTAAAATAATTTAATCAACACAAACCTGTACACCCAGTTCTTTTCCAGTATAGTGTTTTGATACTGTAAGTGGTGGTCTAAATTGTTCTACCATAATTCTTCTCACAAAGTCTAGGTCGCCTACACTTTTAACGAGTCTTATTTCGAAGTTCTAAAATATAAAAATATTTATAATATTTATGTGTGTGTCAATTGGTACCATTTTTAATTTAAAGTTTATCAAAATAAAATGATTTTTTGTCAAAAGACAGCATTAGTCCCTGGGACAGAAATGAAATTGACTTGACTTTATACCGCCATACTGGGTTTGTAAAAAGTACTATAACTATTAAATATCTTTTCATTGTACTAAATTAGAGCAAACTCTTTGGAATTTATGAAGACTTATAAATATTTGGCTAATTTAATTCTTACTTTTAAAAATCACGTCTTCTAAATGACCTTCACCAACTTCAACACATTTGCTTAATTTTGAATATACTGTGTAAGGCTTTCTCTCTTCTGCTAAACTTATATTTTTGGGCCGTCGTCGAACATTTTGTTTCGTTGACGTTTCGCCAGCGCGAGTGGTTGGCATCTTCAGAAGGTTCTTGGTAGACTACTTACGTA
>JACEGR010009815.1:0-23503 GCA_014170235.1 Listronotus bonariensis
CCCTTAGCCTTTGTGACCCAAATTAAAAACGAAAACCTAAACTCTCGTTATTATATTCTTTTTATAATTTACAAATAATGAATTTAATATATTATAAATATATATATATATACATATATTTTTTAAATGGTAATTTTTATTATTTTTTTGTTAACATGGTAAAATATTTTATTAACAATTACCTTTTATACGTTTATAAAATTAAAACTTATCTCTTTAGATCTCTAAAATAGCGCACTAAACTTTAATCGATTAGAATTTAAATTTCTTCTTGTAAAATGTCCTTATAACTTTATTATTTTTAATCTGTTTCAAAGAACTTTGCTTAGTGGACCATTACCTTACATTATTGAATTTTGTGTTCTCAGATTCTTTAATATCGTAATATTGAACATGTTTTACGAATGGCACTATATAATGATATTTTATTCTATACTAGGGCCTTACAAAAAAAAAAGTTTAAATATACCGGGTAGCAACGAAATTATTATTCAGAAATTTATTTTCTTTAATGCAATCACATTCTTTTTAACTTCAGGGGTATTATGGCATTTGTGTATTACTTTCGTTTTAACCGGAAGTGACATAAACTTTGTCATTTTAAATCAAACACCCTGTATATTCTTTAGGATTTAAATTCTATAGGTCATTTTTAATATAAAATCTTTCATATATAACCTGACTTTTTAGTATTGGAGAAAATGGCGTTTGAAAGTGTCTAAACGACAACACAATATGTATGCAGTTTTATGGGAAAACAAATGGAATCACAAAAATTTAAAATGCTTAAAATAGTTCTTTTAAAAGCCTTTACCCTTGGATACCAATATATAAATGCTTTTTGTTTAACCGGAAGTGCTGTAAAATTTGAACTTGAACTCCCCTTGTAACCCTGGTAATTTTAATAAAACACCCTATGTATTTTTAAAAAAACAAAGTACCAGAAAACACGGAGTTTAAACACTACCCAGATACCTTACAAGCGCTGTGAGTGAAGATTCCTAAAGCCTGAGGTTTTTATATTTTGGTGTTGAACACATGGTGTCTTCGTATGGTCGAGGACGTGCGCATGCCTTGCGGAAAAACGTCAGTGGTGAAAGTGACGGTTATGCGCGATACCAGTAGCAGCCTTTGGCTTGACACAATTTATGTATGTTTAGAAGTTCATTGATGTTGTTAATTGTTAGAACTGTTTCTTATTCATATGCTAGGAAAGTCTGGGAGTTTCGAGCTCGATTATCCAGATTTTCCACGGACAAAGCCGGGAAAGCTTAGCAATAGCTTATATGACCGGAACGGGAGAACTGGCGATTTGACTTAGTATCAGAGCCATAAAACAAAGACATAGATAGATAGATAACTTAAGCTACGTTTACAAAATTTGGCATTTAAATGTTCTAGGCAAATAGAATCGTGATTTTGGCATTGTTCCAAATTTTATTATTTTCTGCTACACCTAATGTTTGTTTTTTAATAAAATGTCCTATTTACTTGGATTGTAATTAATTGGGCGTGGCAATTTTAGAAAGATTCCAATTTTTGAGATTCGGTATTTACTAGTTACCGAGATATGGCAACACCGCATTTTTAATAAAGTCTGACAACAAGTTTTATTGTTGAAACTATTATAACAGCTAATAAAGTAATGACCTATTAACTTAGATAAATAAATATTACAAAAAAGGTTTATAAAAAAATGAACATTTTAAAACTGGGAAAAAAGTTGATTGACTCACATACTTTAAAAAGTAAAACATATAAAATAATTTGGTTATATGGTTCTACTCTTAAACGAATCAAAGAATCAATCGCATAATATACTTTACCAAACAAGAATCATTCGGAAAATGCATCCTATTTTTTAAGGTTAAACGATTTTATAATGATCGATCGATGCTCGGATGGTTACTTTAGATGAGTTGCAAAATACATTCAGTAAATCGGTAAAAAGATATTTCCAATGATCTGAGAAAAAATCTTGATTGGTCGGCATGGTTAGTATCATGAACAAGTACAATGGTTGCAATAAATGATTTTTATAAATTATATACGAAGGTATGATTCAATTGTGTAATGGTATGTGCGTTATTTAGGTTTTGGAGAAGTGGTTTAAAAATTTCGTCGTGAGATTAAAAGGTAAGTAAGTTTAAATAGGAAGGGCCAGTATGGGTATCTTAGAAAGTTTTAAAATTCCTATTAGGTATTTATATTACTTTTTACAAATTACAGATTTGCCACCGAAACGTCGATTTTTAATTATCTTTTTTACTTGTTTAATTTTTTTTTTGGTTTTTTAGCACTTTTAATTTTATTTTGGCGTGTACCCAAATAAATACCATCTAATAAGGTAATGTTAACTAAATTTGCCTAAAAATTGGGCTTGGCCCGGTTGTTGCATTGGACCCTTCATTTGAAAATTTGCAAACAAAGTTTATTGTTTGGTTTTTCCCCTGTCCCCTCCCATGGA
Source organism: Listronotus bonariensis (assembly GCA_014170235.1). NCBI lineage: Eukaryota > Metazoa > Arthropoda > Insecta > Coleoptera > Curculionidae > Listronotus > Listronotus bonariensis. The sequence goes on from JACEGR010009815.1 coordinate 2,468, forward strand.
GAAAATTTAAGTTTAAATAGCGAATCTTTTATCTGTATTTTTTCTGCAAATTTGATAAAATTTTATTGTCAAATCATAAATTTTGCAAAAATAATCATCACCCTTTTTTCTGATAACTACAGGCATTCAAATGTCTTGCATAAATAATTGTTGATTAAAAAAATAACCAACTATAGTTTTTTTTTTAATACAGATAAATCTGCAAAAGTTGAAATTTATCAGTATAATTTAAATAAACTTATGACAATAATACGGTTGGCAGATTCGCTGCTTAAACTTTTTGATAGTATTAAGGAAAGGAGTAGGGTATACACCAAAATTAACACTTTTTGGATATTCCAAACTTTTCTTTTCCAAAGTATTCTATTTTAGGCCAAGTGACGTGCGTCTCATATCCTATATTAAAGATATAAAAATTAAAATATTCCAACTGACCTTGCTAATAATGTAATAATAAGATTGCTCGACCAAATAAAAAACATTGGGGTCAAAAATGTGCCCTTTATTAATAGCTTTGTCCGCGGGTTCGAAACTGAACCGGTTCTGGGACTATTCGCATGCGCAGTGAAAAAGCAGCCATTGCGGTTATTATAATCCTGAATTTTTAGTAACAGTTCTGTGTTCGCGGGTTACAATGAAATCAGTTCGTTACCGGTTCTTAACCTGATTAGCAGTCCTGGGATTTTTGTTGGAACTAAAAGTTCAGTTCGGAATTTAATGCGCATTGTCGACATGGTCAGCTGTTTTCTGTTTTTGTGGTACAGAAATAAACCGTTGTATTACAGTTTATTTGTTTCTGCCACTTTTTATGCAGGGTAATATACCTGTTGAATATTTTTTTATATATTTTTGTGATTCTGAGCGTATATAAACAAAGGATTTTTAATTGTATTCCGTATGAATGTATGTATGCAATAAAATAAATAAAGATTTAATTAAAAAATATAGACAATATTACAAGCTTTTACCAATTCTTTTTGCTTGAATTTTATCTTTAGTAAAATACACTAACTTATGTTAAAAACGAGAGGAGGCAGGGAATCGTCTTCCGCCGAGAGACCTTGAGTGGCTTTCGACAGTATAACAATTTACCTTTTTGTTTGAATTTAATTTTTTATTTGTGTAGTATCCAATTTAACCATGAAAAATCCTAACCAAAAGGCTAGGTTAGAATACATCCTTAGCTGTATAGAAAATCGTTCGCGGTAAATAAAAATTCCGATCTAATAAATAACTAGACATGCGCTTAAAAACAGTTCTAAACCAGTTCGGTTTTGGTTCAGAATCAGTTCATTACTAGATCCGCGAACAAAGCTATTGTCATTGTAAAAATGTCCTTTATTTATTCTTGCCTTCTAAACATCTTAAAATCTCCTTATTTTTTTTGCCATTTGATAAAGAATAAAGGGTAATAAACAAAATTGAGCACATATTATTTGTAGTGCATTATTGCTATTTAAACCTATTTAACTTTTCCTAAACATATTTTAATTTTTAAAATCACTCCGTTAAATTTTCTTTACATAAATAACTTAACCTAAAACATTTATTGCGATATAAGCCAGCTGAACAGAACTAAATCCAACAGAACCAGATCTTGTTCTGCCTCTTCTAATTCTGAACGAACGAAAGTCGTGACTGACACTATATATTATCTTTAAATCCATATTAACATTTAAAACCAAGATTTATAGACAGGAAAATAATAGGATTTTTGGCACGTGTTTTAAAAGTTAGAGAGTTATAGCAACAGTTATCGTCTTTGTAGATATTGAAAAGCAATAAGACAAAACACACATAAAGACTAAATAATACTTAGAGAATTTCGGACTTCCATTGTCTCTTTTTTTTAACTATTCACGCAACGTTTTGGGCAGTCCTATCTCTGTCCGTTTTTAAGTGTAAACTAATTAGTTTACACGTAAAAACGTATATTCTCGGTCTCCTGTCAATTAAAAAAGATTTTTAAACCATACAAGAAACAAATAATTTTTTTTTAATTGACCGGAAAACTGAATTTTCCACTCAATTTTTTAAGCGGAAAATGCTATTTTACAGGACTAATTTACTTTCCGGTCCCTAGTTTACTTTCCGGTCTCTCATTTACTTTCCGGTCCCTGATATCAAAAAATCCTGTAATCATGACAAAAATTGTCAGAGTTCAATTGTTACTATTTGACAGTTCAAGATATTGTAAAGTAAAGAAAGCATCATTTTGCCAAAATGGAGTCAGACATGGAAAATCCAGATGAAATAATTGAAGCAGCCTTGCCTTATTGTCGTTTAAACATAACACTAAAAATTTACACAGTTTTTTTTCCGGTCAATTAAAAAAATTATGTACGATACTCGACCCGAAATAATTTTTACGGGTCTCCTCAAAACTACTACTCAATGTTTTTCGTCGACCCGTAAAATACCATTTTCCGGTCTAGTAACGTAAATAGCTATTACCAGTTTCGTAATTAAAATGTTAAAGGAAAATATTTTTAGGAAAAAATGATACGCAACTACCTATTTTTAATTTTTTTAAATTCTAATTTTCGTTTAAGATAAAACAAATTTATTCTCTTGGCTATTTTTTATTTAATGTACGGTTTTCGCGTAAAAAAACACAATTATTAATATCATCTTTCTAATTGCTTAAAAAAATAGAAGAATTAGTTAAAGCATCAGTATTGCAACTTTTATATTATATAATGATTAGTTATTTAAACTATACTTTGGGTACTATAAATTGGAAAAAACACCTAAACAAAACATGTATTACATTGGTTAAAAAGTCAGTAACCCTAGTTACCACATTAAAAATATGTAACAAGTGCATAAAGTGATACTTTTTTCGAATGGAAAGTTTGACAGCGCGAGCCGTTAGGCGATTGCGGCAATCCCATGAGCAAAAAAATGACACTTTTTGCATGTGTTACATACTATATTTTTCTACGACCGTGTAAAAATTCCCTTATTACTATTTTATACATTTTTTATTATTAATTTTAATTTTTGCATCACAGCCTTTATATTGTAACAAGAAATTTATTTTTTTAAGAGACAATTATTTTTTTATACTTATGCACTTACGATTTAATATTAGAAAATTGTATTTTCTTACCTTTTGTAAAAATAATACGTAATTAGTATAGGTTAATTTTTAATTTATTAGACATCAAAATGTATGATTACAATAATTTTCAATAATTTCTATTAAATTTATTGGTAAACTGTCGAATTTTAAAACTAGTGACATGAACTAAAAGAAATAATGACAAAATCAAAGGTAACTTGACCGTTTGGTTCAGTTGATATCGCGTTTACTATTACATTGTATAAATTGATATTTAAGTTTTTGGAGTAGGCATTGAAACAAAACACTAATTCAGAGTGTGAAAAAAGCTTTCAAGTGTTAAAAAAGTTTTTCCTACGACCACTTGTGAAAATAGCAAATAGCACACTGATTTTATGCATAGAAAATGCGTTATATCACACTAGTGTTGCAAAGTACTTTACAGCACTAGTGTTGCAAAGTACTTTACAACACTGGTGTGATACATATTATGATGTCATTCTAAAAACTGCTATTGGTTTTGCAAGTGACATATTTATTGTAGTGACAGTAAAAAAAACTTTTTATTTACCTTAAACGGTAGAACCCAAATTAGCGAAAATCATCTTATTTTATATTTATTAAAATTTACGAAAAAATAAAAACATAAACAAAAATAGACATAACCACAAAAAACAACTTTCACTGACTGGCACAGTGTTGTCAGGTAATTAGATCAAATTTAAAATCTCCCTTCTACCTTTGAGCACGTACTTCATAGAGGCAGCCTTGCCGCTTGACCGTTCGACCTAAAGCGCCAGAGAAAAAAAGCCTATAGATCAAATTCCTTCCTCTCTTTCTTCGTGTACTCAAACAACTAGTTTAATCTTTTTTTTAATCCCTAATTAAACCTAAGGCTAATACACACTTTATGAATCCACTTTCTTTTATCCATTCATAAATAGAATCAGACCCTTCCGACGTTGCCAAATGCTTTCCATATTTTGCATGGTAACTGACGTTTGGTAGTCGTTTTTCCTTACTTTAAGGACTTTAGGTTATGCATTTACAATTTTCATATTTTTTATATTTTTTCTTAAAAATATGAGGAAAAACTGTTATTTTTACTTAATTTTACATGTGATGTTCAGTTTCATTAACTCGTTTTACCAATTTTACCCCACCCAGCACCCCTTTTCACTCCCCGGTCCCGTAAGTTTATTTACTGATATTTTTTAAAAAACGGAATATTTTGGATATGCACCACTTACGTTTTATTTAGAAGAGTGTCTAAAATATGTAAGAATCGATAATTTTTAAAAAACCTTTATAATAGCAGAAAACCGTATTAAACTATTAGCGTTATTACCTAACAAAACCATACAATTTTTATTAAGTGAGGGCCTTTTTAAATTCCAAAATGATAAAAGTTATATAATGCTTCTAGGTAGGTGATTTTCGATGTAAAAATATTGTCAAAACAGTATAATATAGTAGTGAGGAAAAGTATATATCACACTAGTGTTGCAAAGTAAATATCACCCTAGTGTTGCAAAGTTCTCAATGGTTTTTATTTTTTCTGAACAGACAAACTTTAATTTTTTTTTTTTGGTGAATAATTTGTGGTCGTAGGAAAAATAGTGTACAGTACTCGTGTGAAAATGACTTTCTTACACTCGTGGGTTTGTCGCACTCGGCTAACGCCTCGTGCTCAATATTCCCACTCGTGTGAAATTAGTCATTTTCGACACTTGTAATGTAATATACTATAGTACCTCTTAGTTTTGGACCATGCGACCCGTTTTGTTAAAATGCATTTAAAAATTTAAAAGGTTTGGTCCATTTGTCCGCTTGAAACACGCATCCTACGACATACTATAGGTATCTGGGCCCTGATTCTTAACTTCTCGATACGAGACAACTCGGTCGGTATCAAGTTGTCGGTATCCCTTTCGAAACCTATCGGCCTTATTTTCTTATCTGTTTTTACGTAAATGATTAATACGATAAAGACTTCTTTAATAAGAATCGAGCCTAGTTATGAAATTCGGAAGATATCGACCCGGAATTGAGTTTCAAATAAGATATAAATCATTATTCGGTAGCGTCTCAATACTTTACGACTCGAGAGAGCGGTTAAGAATCCGCCTGCTGTTCTGATAACTGAAAACATAGTAATAATAAGTCACAAAAGAAAAACACAAAGCTTAAAAAAAATATTTGTTACTACCACTTTACTATTTTTCGGCGGTTTGCAATGGTTTTTATAATCAAAACCGCCGGACGGCGGCTTTTACCGAGAAAAAGTAAAAACCGCCGGAAATTACAAATTAATTTGAATTATCGGCGGTTTTCATATATATAAATAAAAAAGGCCGGACGGCGGTTTTCATCTTATAATTGATCAAAGCCGCCGGCGGTCGTTAGCCAGTGCCTAAAAAATAATTAAATGCTTGAATAATAATATTTTTTTGTCGAATAAAGGTTCATTTGAAAATTGACCTTATAATATACTATTATACATTTTTAATGTTCTTTTCTTAGTAGTTAACACAAAACTCTCCCAAAAGTTTACGTGGGCACTAATATAGTTTGCTCCATAATTCTTTGTAGGATAATTTATATCTTGAATGCCGTTGCCTATTTACGTAGTTGTTATGTTGTTAGGATGTTATTTGTTTGGTTACACCTTATGTATGTACAGTGTTTGGTATGTTCGTATTTTTTATTATTACACCTGTTAGGTGGAATATTATCTAACAACTTCCATGCAAAAATATTTTGCCATTAGAATATTATTTAAAAAAATGAAGTGAAAGGTAAATAAATACACGATAATTCGTCATTTCAAAGGTTTTTTTTACATTTTTGGTATTTTATTAAATGCAAGAAATATACAGTGTATTAAGTTCTAAAATAATAATTCTACGACAAACAAATAATTCTTTTTAAAAAGTTCTGCCTGGTCAAAAACCTAAAACGCAACTATCAGATGTCAAAATGTGTCAGTCACAATTGTCAAGAAAAAGCATTTTTGGGTCACGTGGGCCTTAGGCACCATAAAAAAACAAATGAACACCACCATTTTTTTTTTGCTTACACTAAGAATTTCTATCTTGCCTAACTTTTTAGTTTATAAATTAACATTTAACTTTACACCGCTCGTATGCTTACCAATCCAAACTTCATAATTTTCCTGCAACAAAAAATATATTTAAGTAAATTATACCTACAAACATCGTAAAATAAAGGTTTAAATTTGACAGCAACACTTTAAACTCACAATTTTTGTTCAGAGAATAAAGACTTAGATCGAAACTCCTTTTAAAGTGTTTACAAAGAAACCATATTATGTAAACCTAACCTTAAAAAAATATATTTACCATACAGGCTTACTAACTTCTGGCAGCTTCTACCTTTCAACCTATTAACCGATTTCGATACTTTTTTTTGTTAAAAATGGCTAGAGACAGTTAATAACTTATAATTTTAAACTATGCTTTAAACTCCAAACAATTATTAAGTGCCCCAAAATTATTATACATTGCATTTCAAATAAAACAAGCCACCCCCATAATTTGGTTATTTTTACACTTTTAAAAAATCCTAAAATACGTCAATTGTTACTTTTAGGGGGTACATTTTTGTGTCAAATTTTGCTTATTTGAGGTTATCCCCTCCCCTACCAACACAAACGCCAAAAAGTTTAAATTGGAAAGGTGGTTAAGTGGTACATCATTTTAAAGCTCCTGACGAGTACTTTATAACCTTAGAATATAAAGTCAATATCTTTACCTACTACAAAATGGCGGTACTTTAAATATTACCCAAATACCTGATTCCCCTAAAATAAAAAATTGACGTATTTTAGGAATTTTTTAAAGTGTACAATTAACCAAATTATGAAGGGTGGCTCGTTTAAATTGAAATGCACTGTATATAATATTATATAACGGGTGGTGCGTTGCTGAGCGGATCATAGGAAATTCCATGTAAATTTTAAGGGGCTAATTATTGGCTCCCTGTACAATTTACAAAAAAATGTAAAATTACTTTTTGAAGAGACTAATCTGACACACCTATGCTACGTTTCAATAATTTTTAATAAACGAATCTGAAATAATTTAAGTAAATGTAACTGCAAAATTAAAAAAATTTTCGGTTCAGGTAAAACCAAACAGATAGCAGCCCCAGCAAAATAGTATATTACATTACAAGTGTGGAAAATGACTAGTGCGACAAACCCACGAGTGTAAGAAAGTCATTTTCACACGAGTACTGTACACTATTTTTCCTACGACCACAAAATATTCACCAAAAAAAAAAATTAATTAAAGTTTTCTGTTCAGAAAAAATAAAAAACAATTGAGAACTTTGCAACACTAGTGTGATATATACTTTTCCTCACTGCTATATTATACTGTTTTGACAATATTTTTACATCGAAAATCACCTGCCTAGAAGCATTATATAACTTTTATCATTTTGGAATTTAAAAGGCCCTCACTTAATAAAAATTGTATGGTTTTGTTAGGTAATAACGCTAATAGTTTAATACGGTTTTCTGCTATTATAAAGGTTTTTTAAAATTATCGATTCTTACATATTTTAGACACTCTTCTAAATAAAACGTAAGTGGTGCATATCCAAAATATTCCGTTTTTTAAAAATATCAGTAAATAAACTTACGGGACCGGGGAGTGAAAAGGGGTGCTGGGTGGGGTAAAATTGGTAAAACGAGTTAATGAAACTGAACATCACATGTAAAATTAAGTAAAAATAACAGTTTTTCCTCATATTTTTAAGAAAAAATATAAAAAATATGAAAATTGTAAATGCATAACCTAAAGTCCTTAAAGTAAGGAAAAACGACTACCAAACGTCAGTTACCATGCAAAATATGGAAAGCATTTGGCAACGTCGGAAGGGTCTGATTCTATTTATGAATGGATAAAAGAAAGTGGATTCATAAAGTGTGTATTAGCCTTAGGTTTAATTAGGGATTAAAAAAGATTTAACTAGTTGTTTGAGTACACGAAGAAAGAGAGGAAGGAATTTGATATATAGGCTTTTTTTCTCTGGCGCTTTAGGTCGAACGGTCAAGCGGCAAGGCTGCCTCTATAAAGTACGTGCTCAAAGGTAGAAGGAAGACTTTAAATTTGATCTACTTACCTGACAACACTGTGCCAGTCAGTGAAAGTTGTTTTTGTGGTTATGTCTATTTTTGTTTATGTTTTTATTTTTCGTAAATTTTAATATATATAAAATAAGATGATTTTCGCTAATTTGGGTTCTACCGTTTAAGGTAAATAAAAAGTTTTTTTACTGTCACTACAATAAATATGTCACTTGCAAAACCAATAGCAGTTTTTAGAATGACATCATAATATGTATCACACCAGTGTTGTAAAGTACTTTGCAACACTAGTGCTGTAAAGTACTTTGCAACATCAGTGTGATATAACGCATTTTCTATGCATGAAATCAGTGTGCTATTTGCTATTTTCACAAGTGGTCGTAGGAAAAAATTGTTATAAGGCTGTCAATGTCGCCAGTGATATCATTTATTTCACTGGTGCCTGATGTATGGTTTTACTTGAACCGAATTTTTCGTAATATCGAAATTAGATTTAATTAAAAAATTCAAGATTTCCATCCATTAAATTTTTTTGAAACTTGGCACGAGGGTTTGTTATATTGGTCTCTATAAAAATTATTTAACATTTTTTCGGTAAAATGTACAGGAGAGCCAATAAATTATTCCCTTTAGAACTACACAATTAAACACTACCTAATAAAAAAACGCCCAATAATTTTATTAATTTAAACAAAAAATAATTGTATAAATTTTTTTTTCAAGAGTTTCTCCAACCTGCCAAATAAATATTTTGCTAGTTTTTTAAAATTTATTATTTATTTGACCCCGTATAAAATTGAAGCTGTTTTTTAAACTGTTAGTCTAAAACGACATAATTAGTAAATCAATAAAAGTAAAAAGAGACAACACGCTGGTTATCTTATCCTCTATCTAAAATACAACTTAATAAAAGCTATAAAGGGCCTATCTTACAAGAATCTTATACAGGTCTGATGAGATAGACAACTTGTACGAGGTAAAGCTCACGCTTATGTTTCTAATAAGCCATAATGGCACTCTTATAGTTCGCAGTGGTTTTTATAATTTTAAACGAGATTATATCTTATTAGTTAGAGCTATTTTCGGTAAGTTCTTTGTAGGACCTGAGTATACAGTGTGTCCAAGATAAGGATCCTAAGCATGGGAATCTCAGTAACTATTGGAGATACAGCTTAGGTTATATTAAGAAAAAGTTGTGTTTTTTAAAGCTTATTTACATGCCGTTTAAAAACTTAAAAAATGTTCATGGCCTGCTGAGATATTTGGCAAAATTTGACTATATCTATTTTATTTTTTATGACTTTATTTAAAGAGATATAAAAAATCAATAACACTTTTTCATTGGTACTTTTTAGCTACTACATGATGGTATTTTTAGATTTTATACCCGACGTTTCGTTTTCAAGAAACCATCATCAACTTTATTTTTTTATATGGCTCGAAAAAAAGTACACCCTGTATCTGATTCCACTTTTTATTACAACTTCAACGATGTTTGTCATATTTTAATTTTTGGTTAAACGAAAAATTGCATTCTTTATATTTTTTTTTAATTATTTTTAAGTAGGCCTTGCAAACAAATGCTTGGACGTTAATACCTTTTACCGTATTTGTAACATAATTTAATATCATTATAAAATAGTATTTGTCGTAATTACCCTGTTTGTCGATTTGTTGTTTTAGAGCAATTGTTCTTATTGTTACTGTTATCTCTATTATTGTTCATTGGTGAATAGCAAAAATCTTATTGTATTATTACGGTCGAATATGCAGGATGGCCATTATAGCCATGAAGATAAGTTTGACATGCTAACATGCTACATTTTGTGCTGCAAAAATAAATGAAGGTATCATTTCTGCAGTTAATGAATTATGGTAAATGCATGGACCTGGTATTTTAGTGTCTTAAATTCCACACCACATATTACACCCAAAAGGTTCTTGATGTTTCGATATTTTCTAAACACGCGGATTTTGTTGAGCCTTATAATGCGTATTGCGACGGTTGAAGATACCATGATTAGTGACCATACTTTCCTCGGACCATTTTTTTTTAAAGAGAAATTTAATTTTTCTTTACACGCGCGTGTATACCACTCGCAAAAATATCGACGCGTTCGAAATCTCCCGGTTTAAGTCCTTGGCTAATCTTAAATTTATAGGGGTGATATCTATTTTTACGCAAAAAATTGAGCTGTGGATTTGGCTACTCCTACATTTTGTTTAATTTGCCAAGTTGATATCTCAGGGTTCTTAACAACTGCTTGTAAAAATTATTTGGGGTTTCTTCTAAAGGTTCCTTTTTCGAGATAAAACTGGCTTTTAAATTTCAGGCCAGCTGTAAGAAAATGGAAATACATGGCTGTTTTCTTTCTGGATAGGTATAAAGATACATTGCCACTGTTTTTGCAGTATTTTTGTGGCACAAAATGTAACACGTTAACATGTTAACCTTTTCTTCATGGCTATAATTGCCACCCGGCATATTCGACGAAAATAACACAATAGATATTAACTATTTACCAATAAATAATAATTAAGACAACAGTAACAAAAAGAACAATTGTTCTAAAAACAACAGCTCGACAAAGAGGGTAATAACAACAAATACTATTTTATAATGTTATTAAATTATGTTACAGATACGGTAACAGGTATTAACTTTCAAGCATTTGTTTGCAAGGCCTACTTAAAAATAACTTAAAAAAAGAAAAATGCAATTTTTTTAACTAAAAATTAAATTAGGACATCCAATAGGTACTGAGATTCCCATGCTTAGGATCCTTATCTTGGACACACTGTATTACTACCAAAAAATTGTAATTTTTAATGGTAAAATAGTGAATGATGGTTTTTTGCTTTAGAAAGGCGCATAAATATAAAGTGTGATATGTCGTTGGATTCAAAAATAAAATATAAGCCTAATAAAGTTTAAACCAAATATTCCGCCTTTAAATTAAAAAAAAAACAAAGTGTATGATGGTAGCTTAAAGACGAAACGTCGAATTTTAAATTTCCTGACATCATTTTATAGAACGGAAAACGGGTAAAGATATTGTGACATTTGTTTTAAAATAACTTTTAAATAAACCAAAAAAAAATTTTTGCAAAGTTAAGTTTTTTTAGAATAATTTTGAAACGGCTGCAAATTTTTAAATTTATAAAACAGAATATTTTAAGCATAAAAATGTTGTTCTGTTTTCTCTTTTGGGTAGATCCTCGGCTGCCTGGCTGGTGGTAGCGGTTGCGTTGGCGCCCAGCTGTGACTTTGACATTTAGAGCTGTCACTGATATGTCAAAAAATGCAGGCCTTGGTCATACAGTCTGTTTACGTAAGGTGGCGGCATATGGGAAACTTTTTATTATTAATTTTACGAAAAAGTTATTTTTATAAAAAGTTCTGCATGGCCTAGAACCTAAAATATAATCCTTAGATATTAAATTGTGTCAGCCCTGTACGAGGTTTGGCCAACAATGTAATTTTTGCTTAAAAGTAAAGTACCTGTATTTTTGCTAATATTGCAAAAAGAAAAGATGTGTAGAATTAAAAATTACTTTCAAATATACAATTTTGTTAATTTCCATCAAGACAATGGTAAAAATTTGGGTTTGTACATTAGTGCACTATATTTTATGATAATAAATGTCATAGGACAGTTTTAAATAAACTTTTTAATTAATGTTTATCAAAACAAGAAGAATGTACAATGCACTCATGTACAAACTTACATTTTCTCGATTTTCGCAGAAAAAAAAACATTTTTTTCGAAATGAACAAAATTGCATATTTGAAAGTAATTTTAATTCTTAACATCTTTTCTTTATAACAATTTACGATATTCGCAAAAATACAGGTACTTTACTCTTGAGTGGCCAAAGCTCGTACATGACTGACACAATTTGATATCTGATGATTGCATTTTAGGTTTTGGACCACGCAGAACTTTTATAAAAAATAACATTTTTCGTAAAATGAATAATAAAAAGTTTCCCATATGCCGCCAACTTACGTAGACACACTGTATATTATCGTTCCAAGTTTCATCAAAATATACCGAACGGCTTTGAAATTAGAAATAGGACGACTATATAATTAGCAATAATAAAAGTGTCTGGCAATAAAAATAAAATTTTTGGTAAACCTATTTAAAGACAAAAAATTTAAAATTAGGTTTCTTAAAATGTTTTCAAAACCTGCGATTATTACCTGGACGGGTAGGATGTGAACTAATAAATGCAACCACTACCGCCAGCCAGCACAGCCTCGGGTCTAACCAGAACCAACCAGAACAACATATCAAAAATCAGCTGACCTTAAATTCTTTTTCGAAAACGTTGCTTCCTCCTATACTATTAGATAAAAACTGGAATACACGAAACACAATTTACATAAGATATACCTAAGTTGCGGGAAAACAATAATTATAATTGTAAAATCTGTCTAGCCAAATAAAAAATTAATTTTTAGCTCCGATAACACCGTTCAGACAAAGTTGTACCTATCTAGGTAAACTAAAACAAGAAAATCATATTTTTCTTGCTGCTTCTGCGGAATCTTGCATGCAATCTCAACGTTCAGCCTTAATTATAAAAGCCATGTTGATTAATTAACTGACTATAATCGGGTCTGGTTCAGCAACATCACTTTAATTTAAACTTGCAAAGTTTTTGCATAGGCAACGTTATAGTTCCAGTGGCGTAACCATGGGCTTGCTGGGTTTGCAACTATGACATAATATAAACTGTTTTTTTCTTTTATATTTTATAAATTTTCTGTACAGGCTATCTTTAAATCTTTAATAATAATCTTATCAATAACCTAAAATTGTATAAAGTATTTATTTATTAACATTCGGTAGTTGCAAGTCTTTAGAAACTTCTTTAACTCCTTAGCAGTGCTACACCCTGTTTACAGGGTCTTTGTGAACTGTGCTGTTAAACTGTTTTGTCAAAAAGTCTCTTTTAAATAAGGAAATAGTTCATATAAACATGACTCGTTTTTCAGATACTGAGTGGTAAAGTTGTAAAAAAATGGTTTTTGTTTATATCCTAAATCTTCTTTGCCCAATATTGTTGTGACTTGGAAATGGTATTTATAAAATTAATAGTAAGAAAAATTTATTACTACTTAATAAAATTTAATAGGTTCAGTGGTGTCTTAAGCGAAGTGAAACCTTAGCCAATATTTCTAACAAAAAAGTTACTGCCTGTAAAAATCTGTGTAAAATGTTTATATATTCTTTAGATTAAGAAATATGATCACGGCTTTTATTTCTTCTTTTTCTTTGTACCTATATTGTTTACTTTAAGAAAAAACTAAATTAAATATATTCTAATTTTGTATTTCTAAACCATAAAAAAAAACCTTTACGGTTTTTAATTAGGTTATATATATTTTTAGGCAGATATGTAGCAACAACAAATAATTAAATAACGGTTATATTCGTTGTCACAAATTTCACCAAAAAGTGCTTTTGAATATTTTTTCCTATTTTAATGAAATAATTCTACCAGAACAGTTTGGCATTACAGTTCACGAACATACATGTTATAATGGAAATAGTCTAAGTTAAATAATAATCGAAAATGTTACGTTTAATTAATATGTGGCCGATAAACCCCATAAAATCTACTTATTAAATAATATTAACATGATTTAAACATACTACATTCATTAAATTAATATTAAAACATGCCGAAAATGATAAATGATATTCCGGTAAATATCCTGGTAATGTCTGGCCGTTGACTATGTAAATATAGATAAAGTTTTTAGTCTAAAAGCAGCTAACACCAAACAATTATTAAAGGATGAGATTTTTATGGGTTACTTCGAAAAGTGGGTTTGTGAAACTTCAGTGAATACTCGCAAAGTTTTCTAAAGGTATATTTTAAATATACCGAGTGTCAAGTTTTTAAAACATGTCCTCGTGGGTTTTCGTAGTATATTATTTTTGTAATAAAGGATCTTTAACTACTTCTTTGTCTTTGATTATAGTATCATTGATTTTGGAAAGATTTTTTTGAGATATGAAAAGAACTTACATAGCAATAAATATTCTTTTTCAAATTTATTTATCGCTTTAATTTTTTTAACAGTACCTTACTTATTGATATTGGTGGCAGAACTACGTCTTAAAATAGTAAAAACATATTTTGATAGGTTTAAAAAATGTATTACTTGTTTTGTTTTCCTACTGATCCCTTTAATTGTAGTCACACAAAATAACAGCCTAATACGTATTCTTTTGTTTGGGCCCATAATAATGTAATGGAAAAGTTTATGTGACTTGTATCGTCAGTTAAAGAAGATTTAAAAAATTTAGGGAGGAAACAAAATTTATTTTGGTGACCCACTGGAAGGTCAAGATACTTGTAGTAACAAGTAACACTGCCTCACCCACTCTCTGAAATTTCTTTGTTGACTCCTAAATATATGTTTTTACACACATTATTATTTATCACCAAGTATATTTATAAAATTGTTCAGTATTCTAGCCAATGTAAAATACAAAAATGAAAACAAATAAAATAAGGTTTTTAAAACAAAAATGTATAGGCAACTTTCTGTATAGTGCTTGGGGTAGTAATATAACATAACTTCATGATATTCACCTTTTAAAAACCTGTTGAGGAAAAAAAGGTTTCTTTTGACGAGTCTACCACGAATATTCATACCACCATATATGGAAGCGTAATTTTGACATGTTTCGTATGTCATACTGGGCGAACGCATCACTATTTTTGTAGGAAGGAAGTTTACCAGAATGTCTTATATGCAATTGTTGAACATTGTGCAAAATTGGTAAGGGTTACAGACAATTTTTTGGGGGTAAGTAGGTGAGTAATGTGAGTATACATTAAATACCAGTTTACATGTAACAAAAATCATGTAGACGAGTGTTATTATTACCGTCATCCGCCTCACTAGAACACGCCGCAAATGGTAAAAAATATTCCGGTAAATATCCTGTTAATGTCCGGCCTTTGACTATGTAAATTATAGATTAGGTATTTAGGTTAAGACCAGTAAACACCAATTAGAGGATAAAAGTATTAAACGAGACTTAAGAAAATAACTATTTTGCACCAGGAGGAAGTGAAAAATTAAATTGCGTGTTGGCAAACACGTGAACATAACAAATTCTAATAAGTATAGCAATAATAAAGTTTCGTTTGTGTACATAATTACAGCTATGTTAAGTACAGATAGTGTATTCATTTAAGTTAGTTTTATTATGTTGTTATAGGTCTTAAAATATTTCTTTAATTTAGAAATAGTTGTTTTAGCAGTGGCTGGTGATGGCCAAATTGGTGGGTCAATACCGGCACTATACTTAAACTGATGTTTAAAATTTTATTTAGGCCCCTTAAATCATTAATTTATTATTAGGGCATATCCATTAAAGAATAAAAGTAATTGACTGGTTAATGAAATTTTATGGACTGTCATAAACAAAAATAAAAAAAAATACTATATTTAACAATGGTGCGGGTTGACTCAGGAAATACGGTCACCAGTCGCTGCTGAGTTGTTTTATGCACACTAACAAATATATTACTTATCAAAAAATTGCACCTGCTAGGAATAATATATCAAATTTAACTAAAGGTGATATATACGCATTTAACTTTATTAGCAGTACAAATGACCTTTATAAAGTTTTGTCGTCTAAAAAAAAATCGCGAAATTAAAAAAAATCAAGGGTAGTGCTAACTTGATATCAAGTTAGCATTATCACTTCTCGAAAACATTCCTTCAATTTTATCGGAAAAATGTCTTTTCTGGTGCATAATTTGTCTCTTTTTTTGCCGTGAATTTGTCGTGCAAAAATAAAATTTGTCGAGAATTTTTTTACCTTAAATCGACAATAGTGCTATTATGATATCAAGCACTACCAACCATCTTCTGATATTCTGATGAAAATCTCACCTAGCGCATAATTTGTCGCTTTTGTGTCGTGCAAAAACATGTCTTGTCTTTTTTTTAACCTAATGGTGGTGCTAAATCAAGTTAGCACTACTACTTCTAGAAAACAATCTTCCAATAATCGGACAAATGTCGCATCTAGTGCATAATTTATAGCTTTGTTGTCATGCAAAAAAAAAATTATGCGATTTTTTTATGTCAATAGTACTGGGTAAATATATATATTTTTTATTTCGCTTTATTAAGAAGTTAAAAACAAAGATTTGACTAACCATGACCACCCCCAGTGTCACAGTTTTGCAAAACTGTCACACTTGGGGTGGTTATGGTTAGTTCTGATTAGTTAAATCTTTTTTTTTTTTTTTTAATTCGCTTTATTAGGGAATTAAGTTAACACTACCACGACTCGGTCGGTATCGAGTTCTCGATATTCCTTTCGAAACCTATCGGCTTCATTTTCTCATCTGTTTTTACGTTAATAATTAATAGGATAAGGATTTATTTATTAACGATAGTGCCTAGTTATGGAACTCGGGATATATCGTTAACATCTTTCCTAATATTTACATCTTCATCTTTTATTATATTTTCAAAGAAATCAGCATCCCTACTATAAATAATTTTCTTGCTTACTGGATTTATTAAGCGATATTCTCACAAATAATAATTTTTGTGTGTGCCGTTTTATTATCCCAAGCTTCAGAAGGTATTTTCCGATTTAGTGCTTTTTAGGAGATCTGTTTATAATATATACAGCTGTGATTACTGTTTCGGCCCAATATTCTTTACTAAGACCAGCATCAAACAGCATCGATCTAGCCCTTTCTACTATAGTGCGATTTGCCCTTTTAACTAGTTTATTTGTTGAAGAGTATGTCGTATATTGGTCTGAATAATTATACCAGCATCCTTTAGTAAATTCTTAAATGTTCTGTTTACAGATTCACCTTTATTGTCGGACCTTAAAATTTTGATTTTTCTTTCTGTTTGAATCTCTACCACTGCTTTAAACTCCTTAAATATATCAGCTCTCTGATCTCACTCTTTTCTGACAAAAAATAAACAAATATTTTTCTAGACTGCTTCTGCTACTACCTCATTAGATATATTCAAAATTCTAGCTCCATTTTTATCAAATATAACCCGATGGCCTTTTTCAATCTGTCCACAACTAAAGCAACGTGGTTTAGGCTTTTTATTTTTTAAACGACTTTTTGAATAAGATGCTAAATTCTGATTAAAATTCTTTGATTCACCACCTGATTTTATATCTTGCAGTGATTTTACTTTAATTGCATTTCCAGTAATTTTCATCTCAGAACTTTTTATCCCATTATATCTTATATTCTTCTAGGAGTCCTGTCAAAAGTAAAGTTTCTATCCACTCGTCAGCAACTTTAAAATCAATTTTATTCAGTTTGTGAGCTGTTAAAATAATAATATTACAATATTCTTTAATTGACTTGCACTGTACTAACTGCGTAGTACATAAGGTACGTAATAAGCCTACCCTGAGTGTAAGACTAGAATCTTCAAATGCCCGTTCAAGAGCTGCCCGTGCATCTTTTACAGTTTTTGTATCTTTAAGGTGTAAATAATTTACCTTAATAACTGAATTTTTTAAAGAGCTTTTTGTTTTTCTTTTCATTTTCTTTTTCCGAACCAACAACAGTACCCCAAAGTTCATCCAACTGCAGTAGCGCCTTCATGGCAAACGTCCATTCACTGTTATGAAAAATTCCAAACACTGCCAGGCGTCCTAAAAATGCTCTTAGCCCATAACCTCTTAGAATTTATAATGCAGAGGAAATATAAAGTCTTCTTTATAACAAACAGGCTTTATTAATAACGTACAAACGGAGTAACATACAAAAATAAGAATAATAAAAGTGACAACTTGCTGACTTCTTTGCTATATTCTTAACACTCTATTTTTATTATACTTACCAGTAATACCTTCTAAGGTAACATACGGTAAATAACATATAAATCCAACACCCTATTTCGATTTTTATTTTGGTAAATTTTTTAAAATCCAAAATAACAAAATTACAACATAATTATTCTATTTGTAATAAACTTCTAAAATGTTGAAACTTTTTCTTGTTAAGAGCTTTGGTGAAAATATCTAAAATGTATGCAGCATAAATTTTAAATTCCTTTAAATTCTTTGGTTTGTGATTTTTTTTCGGATCTAGAGACTTGCACATTTGCTTAATTTTCTTTCCTTCTGTTTCATGTAGACTTTTTCCATTTATTTCTGTTTCTTTTTCTACATAATTTAGATTCATTTCTTCTACCCCCAAAATTTTCTTCACGTTCTGTTTCCTGTGCATTTTCATCATTTACTCTTTCTTTTTCTTTTTCTAAACAACTTATTGGATTTATTTCTTTTGATCCTATTTTTTTTATCTTCTAAACTGACCTTATCTAATTCACTTGTACTTGTATCTTTAGAATAAAACCCATTAACCAATATTTTGAACAACATTCCTCCTATGAATAATTTTCTTGCTTACTGGATCTATTAGAAGATATCCTTTCACATTGTCACCATAGCCAACTATTAATTATTTTTGTGAGTTTGGGTCCCATTTTCTTTTTAAACATTTGGGAATGTGTACCATGACTTTACATCCATAACACGTAAATTACTTAAATCCGTCTTTTTATTATACTAAGCTTCAAAAGGTGTTTTTTGGTTTATTGCTTTTTAGAAGATCTGTTTATAATATATACAGCTGTGTTTACTGGTTATGTCTAATATTCTTTACCAAGACCAGCATCAAACAGCATCGATTTAGCATTTTCTACTATAGTGCGATTTGCCCTTTCACTTACTCCATTTTGTTAAGGAGTATGTCTTATGGAATTCTAATGGATTACATCAGCATCCTTTAGTAAATTCTTAAATGTTCTGTTTACATATTCATCATCGTTGTCGGACCTTACAATTTTTATTTTCTTCTGTTTGAGTCTACACCATTGCTTTAAATTGCTTAAATATATCAGCCACTTTACTCTTTTCTGACAAAAAGCAGACAAATATTTTTCTAGAGTAATCATCAATTAAAGTAAAAAATATTTACTTCCTCCAAGAGAAGATACTTTCATAGGTCCACAGGACTCTTACTTGAGCTAAAAGGAGTTCTAGAATGTTTGCCTTGAATACAAAAAGCACAAGGGTTTTTACTTTAAAATTTTCCATCTATACCAAATAAAATATTTGCTAGAACTGCCATGCTCCTTCTATTTAAATTTACAGGTCTACGATGCCATAAAAATTCTTCTTTTCTTACACTGTAAAATACTTCTTGCCTCATATTTTCTGTCTTCATCTGATAAATTTCATTTCTTTTGACTGCTTCAGCTAGTACCTCATTAGACATATTCAAACTTGCAACTGCAGCATTTTTATCAAATATAACACGATGGCTTTTTCAACTATTTTTCCTACTGAAAGCAAATTTACAGCTACATCTGGCGAAAACATAACATATTTTTTCTTCACATTTGCTTGTTTCTCTATCAACATTAAATCGTAGGACGGTTTTACCAACTGACTTGATTAAAATATTACTGTTATTTGCAGATTTAATTTTTATATCTTGATATTTTGTTTTATTTATTAAAATATTTTCATTTTTTGTTATGTGAGCTGATGCACGAGAATCTAAAGACCATGCATTTTCGTAATCTAAACTTGTAGAAAGGCACCCCAAAAATGTTTTATCCTTACTTTGACCAGTCGTATTATTTTCGTTTCTAAATTTACATTAAAATTTTATATGACCAATCTGTCCACAACTAAAGCAACGTGATTTTGGCTTCTTATTTTTAAAACGAATTTTTTAATAACATGCTAAATTCTGATTAAAATTCTTTGATTCGCCACCTGATTTTACATCTTGAAGTAATTGTACTTTAATTGCATCTCCGAAAATTTCAAATGCCCGTTTAAAAGCTGCCCATGCATCTTTTGCAGTTTTTGCATCTTTAAGGTGGGAATAATTTACCTTATCAAATGAATTTTTGAAAGAGCTTTTTGGTCTTTCTTTTTATCCTTTTCAGAACCAACAATAGTACCCCAAAGTTCATCCAACTGCAGTAGCGCCTTCATGGCAAACTTCCATTCACTGTTTTTTCTTCCCACCAATTTATTAATGGAAATAAATGATTAGGAACCGCTTTTACTGCTTAACTTATTTCAAATGTTCTGAAAAATTCAACTGCCAGGCGTCCTGAAATTCTTTTATTTAAATAAAAAGAATGTAAAGCATTTTAATTATGATTAAAAAGTTTGTAATTTTAAATTGCTATAATTTATAGAACTTTTTTGCCAAGAATTACTTTCTTCATTGATTTCTGTAGTTAAAATGTAATAAAAAAATTCCACCACATGGCTCAACCCCAGGGTTGTGGCATCTTCGGTTCGATATAGATTTTGATCCTTGGGCTACTTCGTACCTTTTGTTAAAAGTTCAAGTTATTTCATGCAGAAAAAGAATTGCCAGGTTTTACCTGTTTTTAATTTTATTTCCTGTAATAACTATTAAAAAACCTAAGTTTTTATAGCAATAGATGTGTCAAATAGCAGTCTTTCCATCTTATGTTATACCTATAATTTATTTATATAATTGAAATCAAGTTTCTGTATTTAGGTATGTGTTATATTAACCTTCTCTAATTTTATGCAATATTTGTTTAGTTATTTAATAATCTATCCAACAATAATTTTAATTGGAACCAGATATTCCCACACTAAATCGAATACACCTGTTATTCAGTTTGGTGATACAGTTATATTTTATAATTGCAAATACAATTTATCCAGTGACTTTAAGTATGTAATTATCAGATAACTTGCTATACCATAAAATTTAACATATAGGATTTTTGCATATAGCAAACATAAAATGGCTGATT
>JACEGR010009816.1:0-23479 GCA_014170235.1 Listronotus bonariensis
ATAAGAGTTGTATTATTATAAAACAAGTAATATTTAAATATAATTTAGTTGGAAACTAATTTTTAGTTCCAAAAGAACCCTTTAAAAAAAATGAAAATATCGTCAAAATGGCATAATTGCACCAAATTTGCAAATTTTAAAACATTTAATTATGTTTATATTTTTTTGTTCCAAAAGAATATTACCTTTCTTTTATTTTTAGACCGAAAAACCGTTTAGCAACTAGCAATTAAAATAATTTAGTAAAAAATTATTTTCATCAGCCAGTGAACATATACATTTAAACTCTTATTTTCATTCGTGACAGCACAGCGCATTAAAGCTAATGCCCAAGTACCAGACTACTGTAAGTGTGGGGTTATTGGATGATTATCTTTTTTCCTGTTTCGTCAACGTTGTCCCAGCACTAAAATATGCAGTTTCTGCATTTCACAGCACTTTTAGAGATCTCGGTAGTGCCACCACGGACATTATTTTTAAATATCTACTACCTTTACATGTCTCCCCGGCTAGAGAACGAGCTCGGGGCTTTTGAGTTAGAGATTAAAAGTCCTGCGCTACCAAAAAATATTTGGTAAAGCGCTGTTTAAACCTAAAAAAATGTTGGTATGTACATAGTGTCAACTAATTTATGGTACAAAAAGAAAAAACAGATGAATAATGCCAAAATACCGATATACAAAAGTTCAAACATATAAGGAACATACTGGGTGTAAAATTAAAAAATAATACTAATTCGGTTTAAATTTTTTCTTTATTATTAAGTTATTATTATTGTAATAAAACTTGGTATCTAAGGGCTTTTGGCATAAACAATTCATATACGTTTTTTTTTATGTGCTATCTACACTACTTTGTATTTTTCTAAAGAGTTTTCACTTTTTTATGTTTTCTTATATGTACTATACATAGTGTTTCAGAACTACGGGATCAAACTTGTAGGGGTTATTCAGGGCAACAGTAGAAAACATTTGAGTATAGGAACCCATATACGGAGAAGTTTCACTAAGGCTCTACAGCCCGACGCAATAAAATTTAAAAAGATAAATGGATTAAATAGGATTTAATGTATTAAATTTTTGCCTTTTCTCCATGATGTGATCACAACAATTGTTTAAAATGTCAATGTCAATGTTTAAAAATTGTATTATTTTTTTTTATTTTATTACCAGCTATTTTTTAAATTTATTATTATTTTTAAATATTTTTGTTTAATAATTAATTTTGTTGTAACGATATCATGTAAAAAAACAATATTTAAATTTATTAAATTCTATTTAGGCAATTTATCGCCGTTCTAAATTTTAACGCGTCTTAGGTCTGTAGTGACACTTTTCCGGACATGGATCCTTATACTTATTTTTTTATGTGTCCTGAATAACCCCTAGAAGTTTAATCCTATGGTTCTAAAACATTGAACAATGAAAAAAACTGGAGTCTCTCCCATGCAGTCTACACAAAAAAATGTACTATCTAAAGATCGCTCTAAGTAACCGTTTTCGAGATATTTCCCTTGAAGTTATTTGATTTTTGAGGTATTTATATTTAAGCTTTTCATGCAAACATAAAATATTTTTAATTACAGCGTTTAGCTATAACCAAAAAACCGTGTCAGATACGTACTATTAATTTTATGTATTTTTCTCCACACTTTTTGGTTACCCTAACTAACCTAAACAAAAATATCTTAAAAAGGTTGCTCAAGGCTATTCTTTAAGTAAAAAAACCGTGTCATATACGCACTTATAATTTCATTTATTTTTCTCTACACTTTTTGATTACCCAAACAAACCTAAACAAAAATATCTTAAAAAGGTTGCTTAAGGCTTTTCTAAAATGGTGTACGTTTTTTTGTATAATAAACACAGAAGAGCTTACTTAGCCAGTATATATAGGAAAGCACAAAAGAGCTTTCATAAATTTATTTGTTTTAGTGTTCTTTTAAAAATAATTATATAATTATTTTATAAATAATTATTTGTCCAACAAAAAACACTAAATTTATTATAATTAATAATAATAAATTTTTCCTTTTTTTTTGATGGGTCAGGGAGATGAAGTTAGGCCTTTTTTTTAAAGTAAGCAAATAACAAAAAAAAGACCAAAACAATGTATTTCTGCTCAATCCAAAGAGAAAAATATCAAACTAATACAAATATCAGTGCCGAATATTCTTTTGTCAGAAATTGTCGTTTTGGGTAAATCTAAATAAAACTGACTATAATAAGACTTTTATATTTTCAAATAACACTACCAAATTTTATCAGAATCAGACAAACATCGGCGATATTAAGTTTAACCTCCAGTATTTGGAAGATAATGTATTTCCGAACCCATGTTTATAGGAACTTTTCTTTATATCTTCTTATGTAGAATATGCTCCTAATTTTTCTTTACAACATTCTTTACCATCCTGTACATTCGTCTGCATTAAATAAATCGCTAGACACAGATTTTTAGCATTAGTTACCACCCAGACTTTTTACGTCAGCCGTTGTCGTTCGTTACAATAATAATTTTCAAAGGAAAAAAATTGTGCTAGTAAAAAAAAACGGGTAAATATTTATTTTGGGTATTTGTAAACAGACTTGAAAATACAAAAGGTAAAATTCTTTAAAAAATATGAGAAAACTGTAATGTAGTATTTTAAGGCATAATGAGGGAATAAAGATATTATTTGTCTGTTTATACCAAATATCCGAAAAGGTCATAACGTAAATTAAAGAACCCTTATTATAGTAAGCCAACATATTGTTAGTTCTTTATATAACCAAAAATTTATCGCGCTCGGTTAGGAAGTTATTGGCCTTTAAAGGTTAAATAAACGAAACATTAAATTTATAATTGAAGACTTTAAATTCAAAAGGGTATATGTGCCATTTAGGTATTTAAAAGTTATGATTAAACATTGAATAATCTCTAGACCGTTTTGAAGTCTTAAATTTTAAAGATTTGCCACATAATTAAATATTATATTAAGGAAACTTAAATCACTTATATGCTTAACCCTTCTTTACATTAGTAAATTACTGTTTAGTAATTTTGAGTTATACAGGGCAAGACGATTTTTTTTCGGGTTATTACATGCATTTTTAACAGAGGTACAATTTTGACGTTTTGCTTTTATCATTTAATTTCTTCCTATACAAGGTGATTATTTTAAAGTCAGCACTATGGTACGTAGAGGGATACCAAATTCATAACTTATAAATTAGCATAAAAAGAAAATATATATACAATATATTTTTTGTTATCGCTTGTGGTTACCGAAAAAATTTAGGGTAAATTGAAATAAAATAAATATTTAATTTTTATTTGCAAACATTATTAAATAAATTTTCATTATGTTAATGATAATACAAAAAAATAAAATTTAATTACGTTTTTTATGCTATTTATACGAGGTGTCTAGTAACTACACCCAAAAATTTTAACAGGGGATTCTACACTGTAAAATAAAAAAATAGTGGAATATATATTCTAAGTGTCTTGGTTTTTAAACTACGGGATGTTAAAAAAAAAACACAATGTTTTTTATAGTAAGTTTAATACCCATTTAGATATCTTTAAAAAATTTAGAAGACGCCTCCTATTAATCAGAAAACACTTTTTGGCATACGGGAAAAAAAAATTCACCACTGTCGTTCATAAAGGGTTTAGGTAAATATAAAAAAAATAGTTTGGACCAAATTTAATTTCCTAATTTTTTTATTTGATATACTCCGTTTACTGAGCTACCAAAAATACATTAAAGAAAGCGCTGATTAAACCTAAAAAAATTTTGGTATGTACATAGTGTCAACTAGTTTATGGCACAAAAAGAAACAACGAATGAATAATGCCAAAATACCGATATACAAAAGTTCATACATATAAGGGAGATACTGGGTGTAAAATTAAAAAATAATACTAATTTGCCTTAATATTTTTCTTTATAATTAGGTTTTAAATATTGTAATAAAACTTGGTATCTAAGGGGTTTTGGCATAAACAATTTATTTACGATATTTTTTTGTGTGCTATCTACACTACTTTGTATTTTTCTAAAGAGTTTTCAGCTTTTTGCTAACTTTTTTATTGTTGGAGGTACGAAGTCGGTTAAATTGGTAAAGTTGTCTTATTTTTTCGCTAATTAACGTGCTGCCAACAAAACAAAACAATTGAACATCGGGTTATCGACTTATTGCAAAAAATATATACTTTTTTTAATGAAATACCCTGTATATTATATCACCATCCGAAAGATCCATCAAAGAGCTTTAAAAAAGTCTCTTGTTTATCCAATTTTTAATGATTTGTAAAAATATGGGCATCCTCAAGAATTTAATAGTAAACCTGGCATTTTTAAATAAACACCCCATATATTGCAATATATGGGGTGTAGGTAATTAAATAGATATTTTAAAGAGCTTAAAAAAAACCACATTTGATTTATAGTTTTAAAAATATGGCATTCCAAATCTAAAAATTTCCTGTGTATTATATTTTACTTAATTTCTTATTCCATTGTTTGTAAAACTGCAATTTAAAAATATACATACAAAATCTTTCTAACGTAATAGAAACTTTATTTATTTTATAAAGCAAAATAAAATGACACACTGTTTCTGTGATTTTTATATATATATTTTTTAAAATTTATAAAATAAATGGATTTTTAATTAGGTTTAAAATGCTGCTATGTATGTTTGAAAAATGTAATTTAAATAAAAATATGTAATTATAAGATATCCACTAAAATAGGGCTTAATGTTTTGTAAAAAAAAAAGAAATAAAGAAATCACACGCAAAAATTAAAATCTTAAATGCATCCAATAAAACGATTTTTTTCTCATCTTGTATAATCCTGACTTACTTGACAGACGATTACCTATGAAAGGAAACCTTAGTATTAAGTTATTTAAGTTGCACATATCATTAATACCTGTTAACCGTTGAAAAGCTTAAATACATTTTTTTTATATACAGTGCAAATAGAAATTCCGGACCCCCTCCTAACTTTTAAATTGTTCAGTATTTTTTTATAAAAAAATTTGAGGACAACATAAACCAAATTTTAGAAACGACAAATATAAATGTCAATTTGACAGCTAGGCGCCATTTTAAAAAGAAAATTAAATGAAATGGAGGTCTTGTGGCACGTCATTTAGTGGCTCCTGATGAGTACTTTATAACCCCAAAATATAAAGTCAATGCCTTTACCTACTACAAAATGGCGGTACTTTAAAAATTACCCAAATACCACATTTAGATTGCCATATTTCCGAATCTAATAAACTTAGATACACTTAAGGTAGTATTTTCTTAAAGCTCTTTTAAAGATTTATTTAATGGTAATATTGATGATAATATACAGGGTGACACAAAAAATATAGGTTTGTTTAATAACGCACCCTGTATATTATATTATCATTAAAAATATAGCCAAAATACCTTCAAGAAACCATCACATTAGGTATATCTAACTTTATTTGTTTTGGAGATATGGCCATCCAAATCAGATTTAAAGGTAATTTTAAAGTACCGCCATTTTGTGATAGACAAAGGTAAATGAAACACACTGTACATATAACTTACTAACAACATTTTTACTTACTGTGTTAGCCCCATTACTTACGACTTGATTTTTACGGACACCCTGTATAACCAAATAAATATCAATATTTAAAATATTCTTGGTCATATTAAAAAAATATTAAACAATCTTACAAACTTAAAAATTAAAAAAAGTAACAAAAACATCCTTTTATACATAACAACCTAAATGTACTACAAATCCATGTGTTAAACAATCGGTTTAGACTCAAGTTTAAAGTTAGTACCATATTGTACAACCGGCTTTAAAATGTAGCTATAAATGTTTGTTTATTTGTTTTTATTTTTTTTTAGTTTAACAAAAAATTTATAATTGTTATCTAATTATTTAAGTACATTAACGTTTACACTCTACTAACCAAAAATAATAGGCTATTGATTCTGTACTTTATACAACCTTAAAGGGATTTTATTATTTCATATGGTCAATGGACTTGACCATATGGACATTGAAGGGGTGCGTTTTTGAGAAGGGGTAAATAAAAACAGTCCCTTTTTAGTTTTTGAGGTTGGGTCAAAAACTACGCACTTTTCCATGGCGTAGTCAACAGAAAAATTGTAGAAAATTAAATTCTCTATCCAATAGCTCTTACCAAATTAAAGAAAATATATATATTTTTGACAAAATATGCATAAAAACCAAGCAAAAAAAACTCGAAACAACGGGTTTTTATTTTTTTTTTGTATTTTGCCCCAATTTTTTTTCCATAAGGACTTAGGTATCGGCATTGGTTTATAGAAAATTTCGTTCTTCCTTAACAAAAAACGATTTTTTAAAGTTTGCCACTGACATCATTTTTTGGCAATTTTACCTATTTTTTCGCAATGTTCTGTAACTCTTTTCTACTCAGTTTTAGGTATAGTCAATAGGATATTTAGTTACAAGAGAAAACAATTACCTTTAAAACGGTTGTAAAAGGCTCTATGACTATTTATAGGGAATATATGGTTCTTTAAGCCTTCCTACTTTCAACGATTTTTTTAACCTTTACCTATATCTTTTTATTTTCTTGTTATAACTTTTTCTCTTTTACATGTAGGTTTATGTGATGTAAAGAAAGAAAGCCTATTTCCTTATCTTTGAAATGGTTTATTGTAAAAAATGCTGAGGTAAACAAAATATGGTTAGTCAAAGTGTCATATTGCACCGATTTTTGATAATTTTTACGTATATTTTATTAATTTCTCGTTATTACTTTTTTCTTTGTGTATTTGGGTATATATGTTGCTCAATAAAAAAATCCTATTTGTTTACCTAATTTAGTCACAATTAAAAAAATCAATTTTAACATCTATTTCTTCCTCAGCTTTACTACCTTCTTCTAAAACTTTAGTTTTATCAGAGTTCTAGCAATTGATACCTAAGCACCCATTGCAGAACATCAAACAATTTTTACTTAACTTTCTGCAACCACAGTTACTTGTACATCCTTTCGTACATCGAAAGGCTGTTTTTTCAAACAAAACTTTTGGCGTACGAGCTTTAAAAGTAAATAGTCGAATTAATCCATATCTTGAATTTTTATACTCATATGTGACTAATAAAAAGTAACTTTGGCTGAAGAGTCATATTTAAAAATCGAGATTGTAGAAATCATATACCAGTTATAGAATTTATGCACATTTAAACGACGACCGTGAGTAATAAAGGTGGGTAATAGCCGTGGGTAATAAGTGATATTACCTGCTTAAAATAACACTATTATATTTATACATTATTAAACCGTCGTAGAAAAAAATATATATAAATTTAAAAAATGTTCGTAAAAATTTACAAAACTCGTTGCAGTATGACATTTTGACTAACCATATTTTGCTTAAATTTAACTTCAGCATTTTTGACAATATACCATTTTAAAGAAAAAGGAATAGGCTCTCTTTCTTAATTTGCATCATATATACATATACGCACAAATAAAAAGTTATAACAAGAAATTAAAAAGATATAAGAGTAGGAGAAATTGTTGAAAGTAGAAAAGTTTGAAGAACCATTTCTTACTGATTGATAGTCTTAAAGCCTCTTACAATGGACCATTTTAAAGGTAATTGTTTTTTCTTTCAACTGAATATCCTACTGCTTATATCTAAAACTGCGTAGAAAAGGGTTACAAAACATTGTTTGCAAAAAATAGGTAAAATTGCCAAAAAATGATGTGAGTGGCAAACTTTAAAAAAATGTTTTTCAAATACTATGAATTCTGAAGACTTCTACCTAGCGTTATTTTGTAAAGAAAGAATAAAAGTTCTTTTTCTTTAAATCAATGCCTATACCTAAACAACCATAGAAAAAAGTTATAGGACATAATACAAAAAAATAAAAACGTATTTTTTCGTGTTTTTTTTTTCAATTCTGAAAAAGTAATTTGATTAGGAATTTACTTTTCTAAAACTTTTCTGTATTTGAAAAAAGGGCGTAGTTTTTGATCTAAACTTAAAAAACTATAAAGGGGATGTTTTCACCTCGTTTTCAAAAACGCACTCCTCTAAATGGTAGCACACAGCCGTTTTTCAGTCCATTGACCATATGAAATAATAAAACCCCTTTAGCGTTGTAGTTCCTTTTTATCCTCTTTTTTGTACATAATCAATAGCCTATAATGGCCATACTTCTTTTTTCTTTAAGGCAACCTTTATTTTAATGTTATGCATCATTAAAAAAAGATTTTTATAAAAACACAAATATGTATAAAAGTGGGTTGTTATATTAAAAAAAAGAGAGTTGATAGTACTTGGGTTATATTATTGTATAAAAATGTTAAATTATGGTAATAATATACAGCAAATTTTTCAAAGCCTATGTAGAAACTACAAAAATTAGGAAATTCACATCTTCTGTCACCCAGCATATAAAAAGTTAAATGATTCTTTGGCTTTTGGGTTTTTTTTTTATTTACGCAAAAACTGAAAACAATTAAATTAATTAAAATATCAGCATAGGTACCTTCCAGTCAAAATGCAAATCATACAGATGCGCCTAACAATTTAAAAAACAGTGTTTAGTAAAAATGAATATATTTAAAAACTTGAAATTAAATACTTAAGTAAAAAGTCATACCAATAAATATACTTTTTAAATCTCCCGTGCAATTGAAAAACCCAGTAAGCTAAGTAACTTATTTGTTGATTTTAATTAAAATTTTTTACTATTATCCTCCGCTTTTCAAACGCAATTTATTTTTTCTTTTGAATACTAAACAAAAAACCAAAAAAGGAAGTAAAAAAATCTGCTAAAAAATAATTATTGGCATTTAAAAAGAAGATATGTAAGACCAATTATTAAAACATATAAAAAAACAAGTAACTTGACCTATTAGTTACTGGATTTTTAATTGCACGGGTAATGGATGTTATATAAATTTAAGCTGGATTTAAAGTTTGACGTTTTTGTTCGCCATTTAAGGTTGGTAGTTTACAGATAAAAAAGTATCTTATTTAATAATTTATACTTTTTGTTAATGTTTCCGCTCGCCGTTTGAGCTAGTAACCTTTTGGCCTTTTCTGTTTGACGTTTGTAAAAGTTATAAACGAAAACGTGAAACGAAGTAGCAAAAGCAATAAACTAAAAATCAAGCTTTATTTATGGTACAACAATAATGTAATATATGTAGTACTAAGCCACAAAACAAAGGCCAGCATTTATTTAAAAAAAAATAATTGATGCAAATTTTAATAGATATTATCTTTCGAACATTACAAAAGAAACAACTAATCATTGAAGTTATAAAAATAAAGAGATAAACTCTTTTTAAATAAAACATTTTCTATATTGTCACTAGAAAAAGGTCTTTTAAAGAAATTTTAAAACATACCACATAGAGTATATCAATCTTAAATGTTTTTTTAATATCTTTATTTAGTTGTGCTAAAAACTACCAATGAAAAGCTTTGAAACCTTTATACAAGAAGTTTTTTTCAAAACTTTATAGTTGTCTTTGTGTGTGGGTGCCAACATATAAATAAAAACTCAGCCCGTTTATAATATTTGTTTTACTGATTTTACTTAGCCACATTACAACTGTAAAATAAAAGGTGGCAAATAACAATTAGTAGGTTATACGCAAAACATTTTGAAAACAAGGCCTAGAAGTCATCATAACCACCACACAAATACCACATTATTTTCCAATTTTAAATGTAAAAAAATAATAAAGTATAAAAATAAAGCGAGCTATCTGAATGTATCTATTTTTTTGTAAGCCGCTCTTCTTTAACAAGAACGCTGGGAAAATCTTTTTCTATAACTTAAAAAAAATGTAATAAAAAAATTAAGAAAAATGTGTTTTTATATAAGTAATATTGCCATAAAATTTAAATTTTTAATCCCTTTTCGATTTTTAGAGACCGAATAAAAACCAGATTTTTGGCATCTCATGGTTTACTTATAACGCAACATTTTTCAAATTTTGTTTAAAGCACCCGTTATATACCAATAGTACTTTTGCTATACTGTAACACTAACAACTTAACAACTACAAATAAAAAATAAAGAACATGGTACACAGGGCCGTATTAACTATTTGAGGCGCCCTAAGCTAGAATTCCCGGAGCGCCTATTCTCCACCAAAATAATTTTTTGAACAGCAAAAAAGAAGAAAAAAAAGATCATTCCCTTCTTTTTGCGCCTATTTTCTTTTAAAGCACCTTATTCACAGAAATATTAGTCACCAAAAATCCCCACCCGATATAAACATTTTTTAAAAACTCCCATGTCTAGCGCCTATCACTCCCCTGTCTGACGCCTTGTTTTTCCATGGCGCCCTAGGCTGTAGCCTAGTCAGCCTAATGGATAATACGGCACTGACGGTACAGGTAAGATTTAAACCCTTTTGGTAAAATTTAGGGTTTCTAGACCACAAAAAAAAAGTTTATACATTTACCATTTTATTTAATTTTTTTAAATATTTTTTTTATGTCTTAACAGAGAATTGAATAAATATGAAATAAGTCATAAAAGAAAAAAAACGTATTACTAAATCATTTTTTTTTTAAAGGCAACAGTCTATTTTACCTGTTACTAAAATTTCACTGATACCTAGATACGTTGAAACGGTGAATAATAATTAGTGTGGGTGTCTCATTTTCTTGTGGGTTGTTTTTCGAAATGGGTAGTTCTATAAAAAATAGTAGTTTTAGAGCAGTTTCTGGCCAAGAAAAAGTTTTAAGTCAACTCTTTAATTAGGTTAATTTAATGTTCAAATTAAATGTTACAGTAATTAAGCTATCATAATTTTGTTATTTTTAGGAACAGGTATATATTTTTTCATAACCCAGAGCGTGCTTATAACCAAAAAAAAACCTAAAAGTAATAATTTTAAAAGAATTGTGAGGTTAAATTTTAAACATATTATTTTCATTTTGAAAATACGTAAGTATACCTTCTTCTGGTTAAATTGACAAAGAAAAATAATAAATGGTATAACTGGATTTGGCGTAAATAAATATAATAGTAAAAGAATAAACATTTTTTAGACAACAGTTGTTTAACTTAAACCAAATTTAAAAAGCAAACCATTAAGTTAGGGTATTTTAAACATATTAAAATTAAATATGTATCCTTAATTTCGTCATTCTCTTGCCAATCTAGTCATTAGCGTGTCAAAAGAAGACATTTTAATGATCACAAACTAATAACATTTTTTTAACTTTACAGAGAAATTGGCAGCTTTTTCATTGTTATTTCGTGGCAGACATTTTGGAAATCTTAAAAAATATTAACCAGTTAAATCGTCTGCCGCATTAAATATACTCTTAAATGTGTTTAAACGGCAGCTTTGGTAAAATACTGCCAAACTTGGTAAAATTTAGCTACCTGTCTTACCTGAGTGACGTCATAGCTACCCTCGATGGGCTTAGCAAAGCCTCATACAACGGTAAAGCCCCATCTCATTAGCTAGGTATAGAATATTAATTCAGCAAAATATAAGCTTGGGTAAAATACAGACGGTCTGCCATCCATTGGCTCTTAGACTATACTATTTCAAGGTGAGTAAATAAACAAAATATATTGAATATAACTTTATTTTAAAGACATTGAACTTACTATTACATTGACGAAGAGACATGTTACAGTATTCGAAACTTGGTAAAATCTTATTGTTGAGCTTTTTACTTAATAATTTACTGCTCTCTCTAAGTATCCATCCAAAAATGATTAATAAAAGAAATCCAACTCAGCTTACATAACTTTTACTTAGCTATCAATTAGTTTTGACGTGAGTATAACATTTTGAAACGATCCAAAATATTAGCGACAAAGAATTGTGATATTTTCTGGTATAAAAAAACTTACTTTTCAAATGTTTTTAATGTCGGTTGCTAAAAACAGATGTATTTTTATTATTAAACGGTTTTACTTAACTTACACTATTTATTTGTTATTTATTTATTATTTATTTGGGTCAAATTTAGTAATTGGAAGAAGAAATTTATTTGGTTGTTTTTGTATTATTAGAATGCAAAAATTTATTTTATAGTTTTTTACAATAATAGAAAAATATAATTTTAGTTCTAGCCATGTGTTTAGTGTCCAACCAATATGACCTTGATTTTTGCAAAGATATATAACTGTATAAAGCTTATTCGGTATTGATTTTTTTAATTTAGATAAATTGTTTTATTTAAAAAAAGTTAATCTTCAGAAAAATTTAATTTTATAAAAGAAGGGAGTATCCGATAGACATAATAACTGCTAATGCCATAGTCCAAAATTCTAAGAGTAAAGAGAATAAAATTATAAAAATCGATTAAAAACCTAACCCTTTTTTTGTTCCGTGTTAAAAACAATAATTAAAAACTCAATTGCTCAATAATGATATTCCGTAAATCTAATTCGCAATAGCTGTATGTGTGTCCTTTTGTATCTTGCAAAGTTAAACAGAGAAGTATTAGTACACATATAGACATTTTACGAACATTTCCGATGTTTGGTCTATTGTGACACAGAGTACCAAAAAGTGCAAGTATCGACTTCTCAAGTAAAAATCAACGATAGAAAGCGATGTGTGAAATTCTATAGAGCACGGAGCCCCGTTGCTGATGACAACACAATATATTAAATTTTTATGATTGTAAATCCAATAAGGCCGCCAATACAAAATGGCAGAATACATATTACTTCAGTACAACCTTAATATGGGTATCACATGAACTTGATTGGTAGAATAGAGCCCACTATGAAAAAAAATCCAAGATGGCCACCCCCACAAAATGGCGAATAACATATTTTTCCACAACCACCTCAATATTGGTATCAAATAAAAGAACTTGATTTGTGGAATAGAGCTAACTATAAAAAAATCCAAGATGGACCACCACAAAATGGTGGAGCTTAGATACTATAATAAAGTTTACAATACAAGATGGCCGCCGCCACAAAATGGCGGATTACATATTTTTTCACAACTACCTCAATATGGGTAATAAATGAAAGGGCTTGACTCGTAGAAAAGAGCTTACTATGAAAAAAATAAAATCCAAAATGACCGCCGCCTCAAAATGGCAAATTACATATTTTCCACAATTACCTCAACATAAAATCGTTGGTTAGTACTAGTTGGTTATAGTACCCAGTATCAGTACCCCAGATTAATAAGAAGATTAATGAGATCTGGTAGCTAGGACTTACCGAAATATGTTTTAGTTTTTTGTACAAATATTTGTATAACATAAATATTTTTTGTAATTTATTGTGTTTTAGAGCAAAGTTTCGGTAGCATAAGGATTGTCTAAACCATATATTTACCAGGGACAACCATTTATTTACATTTTTTAGAACTACCCAAATGCTGCATCCACTGGCTGCGACGTGCCGTTCCGCAGCAGCAGTCTAGCGTAGGCGGTAGCTGTGCCCAGGCCTCTCTTGCCTACATTAAATCATCTGTGGTCAAAAAGGATACGGCAAGCTCTGAATGAATTTTAAAGGCTTAAAATAACAATGAAAATTACGAAATCGCGCGTTGTACTTTGTATTTATACAGATTATTAAAAAGTACGCAGCAATACTTTTACCTATTTTTTTAAATTTAGTTGAATTTACCATTTTTAATATC
This sequence comes from Listronotus bonariensis, assembly GCA_014170235.1. Taxonomy (NCBI): domain Eukaryota; kingdom Metazoa; phylum Arthropoda; class Insecta; order Coleoptera; family Curculionidae; genus Listronotus; species Listronotus bonariensis. The sequence continues at coordinate 13,644 of JACEGR010009816.1, forward strand.
AATAATTTTATTTAAATTATTACCATTTTAGTTTATTTGTGATACGTGTTTTATTAACACAGTACATTTTTGTAAATTAAATCCCACCAAAAACATAAATGTAAAAAGGTGAGCCAAGTTTATTACTAAAATTATGCTTGGCTGTGGGCTTCGCTGCAAAAAGAATGGAGATCTAAATGATTGCCAAGTTTCTTTACAAAATCCAAATATGTATAATTTCATAAATCGGGTTAAATTAGACTGAGCCAGTTTTTATAACATCTGTCATTTTGTTCAACTTTTTAAATATTTTATAAATTATAAGTTCTGATAAAAACTGACCAAGTCAAATCTAACCCACATTAAGATTTAAACAAAAATAATATTTGGCTTTTCTCCAGAATAAAATTAAAAGTTTATTTAATATTTTATGAAAATGAAAACTTTTATACATTATGTAGAACTATTCTGCTCTTACACAATATAATAAAAGTTATTATTACTTTAAAAGAAATAAAATAATAAAATATTTAATATTAAGTTACTTACAATACAAAGGTTTCAATCTATAAACAGAGGTTCATTAGCACTCGGTTAAAATTATTTTAATCTAATAAAATAAAATCTTAACAAGACGCCAGACGAGAACTAGGCCAACAGTTGCGTCTCAAAAATGTGGTAATAGTTTACCAAAAATGTGGTAGACAGTTTACCTAAAACTTATTGATAAACTTGTTAGAAAACTGAGAAAAATATAAAAATAAAATTTCTGATGGACACTTTAGAGTTTAATAACACAGTACATTTTTGTAAATTAAACCCCACCAAAATCATAAATGCAAAAAAATTTCCATCAGACATTTCATTTTTATATATTTTTTCAGTTTTCAAACAAGTTTATCAATAAGTTTTTAGGTAAACTGTTTACCACATTTTTGGTAAACTATTAACCACATTTTTGAAACGCAACCATTGGCCCAGTTCTCGTCTGACGTCTTGTTAAGATTTTATTTTATTAGATAAAAATAATTTTAACCGAGTGCTAATGAACCTTTTTTTTTATAGATTAAAACCTTTGTATTGTAAGTAACTTAATATAAAATATTTCAATATTTTATTTCTTTTAAAGTAATAATAACTTTTATTATATTGTGTAAGAGCATAATAGTCCTATATAATGTATAAAAGTTTTAATTTTCATAAAATAATAAATAAACTTTTTAATTTTATTCTGAGAAAAGCAAAATAATATTTTATTTAAATTTAATCTACCAGAAAACAAATAAAGCATAAAACCACTTTAAGATATCATACATACATATTTGGATTTTGCACAGATCTTGGCACACATTTAGATATCCATTTTTTTTGGGGCGAAGCCTATAGCCAATAATAATTTTAGTATTGATCTTGGATCACCTTTTTATATTTATGTTTTTGGTGGGATATCATTACTTTTTGTAAAGAAAATAAATATAAAACGATACAATTACCACTAACCATTTCATTTCTTTTGTGCCTTGTTTATTTAGTTTGTTTATTGGGGTGGCAACAAAACAAGTAACATAATATTGTTTTAGTTGTCAGTATATTATTGATAACTAAAAAGAAACTAAAAAAAGGTTATGTTTCCGCCCGAGATCGAACCGAGGATCTTCAACTTGTTACTATCACTATAAAAATTCAGAAAAGTTAGTGGCGTGAATTTTTTTATCGTAAATATTCATTAAGGTATTGCTCGAGACGCCACTTGTGCTAATAAATTTAATCAAATCTTAAGCCCCTTTTAAATTGGTTAAGGAAATTAGGTATAACCCCTATACCTTGGGAACGAAGAATTCGCGGGCCTAGACTTATAAAAACTTTTTGTATTAAAATTATGCAAGGAGTCGTCCTTTAAAGTTTGGAACTTACTTTTTAATACCATAAATATTGCCTCATTGCTTTTTATTAAAAAAAAAGTACAGTAAATTTAAAATGTTAATATTTACAGAATTTTAATAATAATTAATACAAAAATAGTGTTTTTTCCTTTAATTTACAGACAAGGAGTCGTCCTTTAAAGTTTGAAACTTACTTTTTAATACCATAAATATTGCCTCATTGCTTTTATGAAAAAAAAGTACAGTAAATTTAAAATGTTAATATTTACAGAATTTTAATAATAATTCATAAAATAAAATAGTGTTTGTTCCCTTTAATTTATTATAATAAACAGATAATAATAAAACTTATAAATTTAAATTCAAGGCAAATTTGCTTTTGCATGTATTATTGTACAGATGTTTTGTATTTCAATCAGCTATTGTACCTGCATGAACTGCGAAGTTTATTGATATCCTAATTATTTCAATTATCCTTATTGGGGTTTGTTTAATTACCATAATTATAACAACTGAAATAAAATACTGGTCCAATTTTAAGCAGTTTTTAATATTTAGGGGAAACCCTATATTTAGTCCTCAGGTCAAACCTAAAAAATTTAAATGGTTAGATTTTATTTTAGGTAGATTGGCCATGTTGAAAAAAATAATTATCTTTAGTAAATGTTTATAAAAACATTTTTGAAAGCTATTTTGTTACATCATAAACAACCCGCATAAAAGTCTTTTTTAAATTAGGAAAACGGTATTACAAAAATCTATATTTTTACTTAAAATTTAAACAGTACTTTTTGCTAGGGACAAATAATCATCTATATTAAAAAAAGTAAATGATTTTTTTTTTCGTTAAAAGAAAACTAATTATGTTCTATTTTATAGGGACAATTAATGATTAATTATAGAAAATGTACCATATTGTTTCAAAAATAAACTGGTATATTTACTACAAACCCTAATTGTAATTTAAATACCTGATAGCAGAGTACTAGCAGAAATATTAAACATCGTCATAACTTGCTAATTAATATATTTTTTTAAAAACAAAAAAATTTGACGATTTTATAAAGCTATGTTAAAACCATACTAAATTAAAAAAGAACAATAACTAGAGTATGGTTGTTGGATACAAAGTGTTAAAGATTTATTTTGGTTTTAGTTTCTTTATAAATGATTTTGTTAATTAATAGGTATAATATTCGACCTAAGGCGGTTTTGGGAGGTAAAAAATAAGAGTGTGATATTAATTCTATTGTTTACACTAAACTGAGCTACCTGTGGCGACTTGCATAAATTAAAAACGAAATAACTTTTTTATGCCACTCTATATGTACCTAATTGGTTTTTTTAAGATATTTAACTCAAAATAAGTAAACTTTGTAAAAGTTGATTTAAGAAGCCGTGTTTAAGATATTTTGTATTTAGAAAAACACTTTTTATATGGGTAGGTCTAACCTACACAAAGTGTTTCAGAATTAGATGCTAAGCTTTATAAGTGGGAATTCTTAGGTAATTTAAAGTAGATAAGTTAAAATAAACCTATCATCTAAATGCCTCATCTTTTGAAAAACAAAGTGGTAAAAAGCATATTTTTCAAAAGTTTTTAACATGTCTGAAAAATTAATAGATTTAGAACCTAGGTTTATTGGAACTTTTATACTTAAAGTAGCCTTAGAATTGAAATATTTTTCTGAAACACCATTAGATTTAATCATACAACAAGTGCAGAAAGTGGTTTTTTTAAAGAGATATCTTCTAAACGGTGTTCTTATCCAACTTTTCCCAAGTTTCCTTTTTATGTAAAATATATACAAAATTCATAATTTTTATTTAAAAGTTGTATACAGAGTGGCTTAAAAAAGTTATGTCGTTATTTTAACTTGTGCAAGGTTCGCTCTCCGGTGTTTAAAATAAAATTAATGACCGATTCTAATTTCTCACCTTTCAAAAGCCCTCCAGCCGAATATTGTGACAACACAGCTATTATTAACCAAATTATTTATAATAAACGGAATATTTCTAACACCCTGTATCTCCAAAATCATCCACTTTAAACTAAAGTAAGTTGGATTTTAGAGACACCATGTATATTTTTGTTTTAAAATAAAATAATAATTAAAACAAAATAAATTATTCTATGCTATTAAAAAAACCCTCTTAACAATAAAAATTTGGTTTTGAGACACTTTGTATATTTACCAATACCGTCAAGAAAGCGTTTCCAGGTGTTATTTTTTTGTACCTTTTTGTACCTTGTACAGGGTGGGCCCAACCCGACGCTTTTTATAGAAAACTCATGTTTCTGTATGTTTTACACAAAAACTGACTCACTATTTGCGAGGCTTAAGTTTTCAAACCAAACTTACTGGTAAAAACCGCAATTCGCTACCTTGCGTCGTTTACTCGCTACAGCGGGTTTCTTAATTTTCAGCGTTCTCTTAATTTTCCATAACTTTTTGCTAAGATATTGCATATTTTGTTATTAATTACTGATTGGCTAGAAAGTATCGCACAAAAAAATATGTTTTAATTTAAACAATCTCAAAAAAATATATATATTTTATTGACTGCTATGGCGAAAACCCAATAACATATATTCATAATTTAATAACGTAAATAAGGGTTAAGAATAATCAAGTTTTAAGAGTAAACAAATTTATTTTGTTGATTTTTTGCCCTGGTAACTTTTTATTAGGAATTATTAATACGTAGTACTCCAATGTAACAAACGATAAGCATTTTTATGTATGCAGGTAAATAAAAGATGGCTACGAAAAACAAACTCAATCTAAATTTAAGCCTGCTAGCAGGAAGCTTGCATTTGTTTTTAATGATCATCTTTTATTTATCTGCATACGTAAAAAGGCTTATTGTTGTTTGCTACATTAAAGAACAGCGTATTAATAAATCTTGAAAAAAGTGATTAGGGCAAAACATCAACAAAATAAATTAGTTTACCCTCAAAACTAAATAATTTTTTACCCTGATTTACGGTCTTAAATTATTTATATAAATAGTTTTCTGCCATAGCAGTCAATAAAATACAAAAGTTATTTTAATATTGTTTAAAATAAAACATGCCTACTTTTTAGCCAATATCAGTAATAAATGACAAAATATGCAATACCTCGGCAAATAATTAAAAGAAATATAAAGCGTTTAAAGACGCCAATGTTTTAGGCATTTTACTAATAAAAAAGTGTACAAGGTGTTTCGTTTAAAATTAACAAAAATAAATAAATAAGTAAAAATGTATAACCCTACAAAAAAAATGCACAACTGCAATATGCATAAAAAATTGCTGTTTTTTTACAGAATTAATAAATCTTAAAAAATAAAAAAGGTATAAAAAATTTAAGAAAACGCACTAAATTAAGAAAAACGCTGTAGCGAGTTAACGACGCAAGATAGCGACTTGCGGTTTTCACCAGCGAGTTTGACTAAAAATTTGAGCCTTGCATGCATGGTGGTCAGTTTTTGTGTAAAACATACAGAAACATAAGTTTTCTAAAAACCGTCCAATTTGGCCCACCTTGTACAAGGATAAAGTTATTTTGTCTATAAATAGTTTTGGAACACCATGTACTCAAATTTAAGCAATCTGTAAGATTCGTATTCTTCAAAGCGTTTATATAACATTCCATAAAGGTAAAAAATGAAAATTAAACAACCAAATTTCAGTTTATTTTCCAAATAATCATTTCTATCTAGAAGTTTGCGCTTTTCTAAAGAAAATAAAGCAATAAACAGTAATTCTAGAAATGTCAGAGTTGAATTATCATATAACCCGACCTTTTTGGTGCAGTTAGGCATTTATACAAATAATTACTTTCAGTGTATTTTAACAACATTTTTATTAAAAGCGGAATATTTTGCTTTAGTATATTTTGTTTTTCAATAAAATAAACGCAAGAGAATAAAATAGTATCTAAGATTTACCGTCATTTTGTATTATAAATATACAACTTTATATGGCAAATAAGAATAGAATATGGTTAATTTAAAAAAAGCATTGAATTATTTATTTTTATATTATGTAACGTTTAAATGTAATCCCAAAACTAATAGAAATATTTTACACCAAGTGTAGATAACATTGTATAAATATTACTAAAATAAATTTAAAGGCAACTTTTGTGGCGAGCTTGGTGTATGAGCTAAGGTACCAGCCTCTCACTGCAGCAATCCGGGTTTGAACCTCTGTTCCCTCCACGGATGTTTAATAGCTCGTCACCTCACAGATGGTAATGACAAAGCCTCTGTGTAGTATCCTGCCAATCCTAGGTAGTAGTTATTTAAAAAAATTAAAAAATAACGTCTGTGGTGGCGCTACCGCGTTGTCTAAAAGGTGCTGTGAAATGAAAAACTGCATGTTTCAGTGCTTGGAGAACGTTGACGGAAGTCGGTAAAAAAATGGTGAAACATCCAAAAAACCCGGCATTCACGGTACACTGATATTTAGACATAAGCCTTCGTGAGATGTAACAAAGGTAAAAAAAAATTGTACATGCACATTCACATTTGTCCTTCCAGACAGCGAAGAGGTCGGAGTACCTCGCCTGTACCCAGGTGATTTGAGAACGAATCCCCAGCCGGTAAGATATTTTTTAGTAGTAGTTATTTTAAAATAAAGTCCGTGGTGGCACTACCGCGTTGCCTTAAAGATGCTGTGAAATGCACATACTGCATGTTTCAGTGCTTGGACCACGTAGACAAATCAGGGACAAATGGGTTAAACATCTAATAACCCGGCACCCACAGTACTCTGGTACTTAGGCGTAAGCCTTCGTGGGCTGTCTCAAAGATAAAAAAATATAGTTTGAGCCATAGGCTATAATAAATGTAGGCTTTGTAGAAGGATTAAAATAAAATTTTAATATTCGGATTAAAAAAATTTTCTACCTAAAGAAATACATATTTTTCAAAGCCTTTTAGGATGGTTATAGTTGTTAAAAAATTAAAAATGATATAAGTTTATCTAAAAAAAAATAAAATATCTGTTACAAGTTATTATTTCTAATATTAGTAACTCTAATCATAACGACTTTCACGTAAAGTGCTAATTAAAAAACACGGTAAAGAAAACAATTCTGTTGTAAAAACGTCTTTTCAAACTATCACTTTTCTCTACATATTTCACCAAAATGTTTTAACAATTAGCTATTCCTTAAAAGTAGTAAACCAAATCAGGTACTTTTTATAAACTATAATATTTTAAATTAGGATATCTTAATAAAACGTAGCTTTGGACCCACAAAAAAAAACTTGATTTGAAAACGAAGCTTAATAAAATAAACAGTTTTTTAGGTAAAAACTGTCCTCCGCTTTAAATATTTACTACGTATTTAAGGATTTTTTAAAATAATTTTTAAATATTAAATTAAAAATTTAGGTCTAAGCGTTTAATATAATTTAAAGGGGTCCAGTAACGTAAATTTCTATAAAAACAACTTTTATTCTTTCAAAGATAATCATAGTCTTATAGATTGCCCAAAAAATATTAAATGTTATTAAAGACAAATTAGTAACTTTTTATTAGGTAAAAATTTGAAATTTTTGTTTAAACAGTATCCTGTTTTTAAATTAGTACTTTTCTAAGCATTTTTAATATTCTAAAGAGGCACTTTATTTGGATTTATTTTTGTTTATTTAAAACAGGTAATTTGGCCTTAAAAAGTATTAAGCACACTTTAAGGGTCAGCTCCCAGGTTACCATACGATGTTGTGATATGTTTATTTAAAGTTTTTTTTTCTTAAGCCCTAGGTTGTGGAGACATTTACCTCTTTCCTTACTTATTATATAAGTCTACCCTTATACAAAATTTTCTAACTTCGTACATATTACAAAAAAATTTAAAATAAAAATGTGTTAATAAAGAAAATAATTTTATTGACAGAATTTACTATTAAACAAGATTATTTTTTAATGTAACGCTCTGTGTATGTTGTTTAATTTGAATCTTTTTTAATTTCACATTTTAACTGTATGATACACTATAAACCAATTAAAAATTATTTTAAAAATAATTACAGCATGTTGATATACTCATTCTCATTAAAAAGTGAAGTAAAAACTACACACAGAAAAAATGTCTCGTTTTAAGAAAAAAACAAGGTTTTAAAAATATGCTTTCTTTTTGAACATATGTGCTTTTAAACCAAGATTCATTTCTTACTTTAAAATAATAGTGGCTCTTAAACTGGTAAAAAAATACTTTAATTCATGTCTTTAAAAGAAATTATTTAAATTAAAATATCCTTAGTATTATTTTGAAAACATCAGAATCAAGAAATGGAAACATAAAGATTTATTATTTAAGCTCTTAAATATCCTGAATATAAGTTCTAGGATCTTCAACAAAAGAAATTAAACGTTTCTATTAAAATATTTATGCATTTCTTTTTAAATAATAGATTTTTATTTTGAGAACCTATACCAGAATATTTAACGTTTATGTCAAAGAAACCATTTCTTTATTATAAGTATTCACTGAATGACGCTTTTCAATACGGTATCAACGGTACGATTATATCCTACCGTCGAACAACAAAAGTTTTTCATATAAGATTATTTTGTTATTTGTGGTATCCAACTTGGACCAGGGACAGTCAGTTTAATAAATCCTATGAATTTCGGCCAAAGGCATCACTGGAGCCAAAGATACAATTTTTGTACACTTATATGAAAAGAACAAAACAGTTCTTTAATTGAATACTAGATATTTAATATAAGGGTGCAAATATTTTTAGCCAAGTTAATTAATACCTTGATTTGAGAGTATTTAGTTTTTAACTGAATACATATGTAGTTCTTTAATGTAGACCCATCGGGATCACTAATTAAAATAAGGTTATTTTTATTACAAAAGCACTTTCTTTTAAATTTAGTGCGCAAAACATATTTTTCTTTGTTTGAGATCCTATTTTTTTAAGACAAATGTCACAATTCTTTCAAATTAAATCTAAGGCTTTTTGTTTAAAGATATTTTTTTTCAGTGTACTATTGTGGTTTTTGTAATTTAAAAATAAATCTGTCAAATGACATGTAATTCGTAATATATAAGTAAATGTTTTAATTTATAATCCTGTATGTGATGTTAACATTTCCGACTTTTTAAAAGTTTAAAAGTGTCACTTTTCTAACTTTCACTTTTGGCCCACGGGAAGAAAGTTAACTTTTCTGCATGGACCAAAAGTAAAAGTAACCCTGGCAACAATCACAAAAATTCAAAAGTTTGTCAACTTGACATCTTGTTTAATATTTTAGACATCTCTGTGACACCTTTACGCGCCATAAATGTCTGATAGAGTAATGATTTGACAAATTAAAAATCATTTTGTTAGGTTAACACATTTTAACCCAAAAATAAATTGTATACCAATACTGTAAATAAAATTACTTTTTTAAACAACATTTTCCTTGTGGTATTTTCACATAAATACGATTATTGGTAAACTGAATTATTTTTACGAGTTTAATAATCCGTTAAAATAAATGACTTACCCTACCCTTGATAACACCCTTTATAATACGATGTTTATTATTAAATCACAAGAAATTAAACCAATAACAAGATATAACAAGCTGACATATTATAATTTTAAATATTGTATAAATAAATAAAATGCTCATAACGTTAAAAAAGATATAGTGTACCTCAAAGTATATTTCTTTGGCTTTTGACGGGCAATACCTCAATAAACATTTAATGATTTTATGACCTATTGTTATTGGGCAAACCCATGAGTTCATAATGACAGGGGTGGGCCAGGTATAAATATCTCTTAAGTTTTGAACATTTATATAAATATTTTTGCTAATATTTTAGTTGCAGTGTTGAATAACCGTTTTTACTGTGCGTTTCGAAAAAGTTGTTTTACGAGAATATATATATATATATATATATATATATATATATATATATATATATATATATATATATATATATATATATATATATATATATATATATATAT
>JACEGR010009817.1:0-23469 GCA_014170235.1 Listronotus bonariensis
GTTCTGGGTTTGGAAGACGTATATAGGCAGCTAATTTAGAGGGCAACTTGCCAAAAGAATTGATTCCTACGCACTGGACAGTACAAGCCAATTTTTTGTAATTAATAAAAAATCTTCTGTGTGTTGTTTCGGGCTTCGGGCTTTCGTAAACTGAAATACTTTCTATACAAAGCAGATATTTTCCATTTTCAATTTCCTCGGAAATGACAAAACCTTGGCTAGAATGGTTTTGGAGTCTGGAATATTTACAATTAAAAGCTTCCCCTTATCGTCAACATCATCATTACTAATTTTCATCAATTCTTCTCGGCGACACGCACCAGCTAGTCCAAAAATTGTAGCTACCTTCATCGCTAGATAGACATCATTTGGAGCATCAAAAATTTTTGCTATTTTATCTTTTGAGAAAATTTTGACCTTCTTGGGTCTAAATCCCACATTTTGTTTCTTCAAAAAAGATGTAACTTTGAAATATTTGCTTAAATTCATGTTCTTTTCGCTCTTAATGACACTTTTTAACATGGAATACCTTGACCATAAGGTACTGGGCTTACATGTTTTAGCAAGATCCGCGAAATATGCCATAAAAACTTCTTCTTTTATACTTTTGATTTTTTTCCCGCCACACCAGGCTTGTAAATGCTGTATATTTTTTCTCGTATCTGTGCTTCGACTTGGACGGCAACAAATCTAAATTTGCTACTTCGGATGCTTTTAAAATGGATTCAGGTTATTTCTCGTCAGAACACTCCATGGGAAATGTTTTTATTCAATATCGACGATACTGATCAGAATGTACTGAAGACACTTTTAATTATCGATAACTTTTAGTGACTTTGATCTTTTATAATATGGACACCACCACCTTCTAGATGTTTTGAATTGTACTGAGCCGTTAGTACAATTCTAACATCTAGAGAGCAAATTTAATATATATTAGGATTTTAAAACTATGTTTTTAAAACAATATTAATTTTTGGTGAATATTTGGTTGATTTTACACCTAATTTGTACAAATAAAAGAATACTATGCCAATAATAAAATTATACTAAGTCAAATTTCAGAATTAAAAACATTTTAAGTACCCGTTTAAGTGGGAAATTTGCTTGGGTTTACTTTTCCGCACTAGTGCGGAAAAGTGACACTTTCAAAACTAAGTTGCGTGCGTAAAGTGCTGCTTTCCACACGCTAGTAGAAAATAGTTTTTTATTCTTTGAAAGTAATAAAACAATCTTTATTTTCTGTGTCAAAAAAATATATTCGGATAATCTTGATTTCTAAGCTTAGGGCGGCCAAATCGTAGCTGCCTCAGGCGCCATTTTTCCTCGGACCGGTCCTGGACCCTGCTTTTCGATCCTGGTTGTTTTGGGTTGGATTGGGTTTTATTGTTAAAACTGTTTAAAGTAGATATTTCAAAAAAGGTCATAAAAATATGAAAATTTTATAGCTGGAAAAAAAGTTGTTTGGCCCAAATATACTGTAATAATTATATATATATATATATATTTAGAATTGTAGTCGAAATTTAGTTATTTTTTCATATTTTCTTCACTGATGACTATTGCAATATTTTTTTCATGTCCATGATTATTATAAGATATGTTTACTTAATTTATTATTTCTATAATATCGATGATCTAATCATGAATATTGCACCAAATTTACAAATTGTTTATTTCTTTGTTTGTAAAAATACTGACTTGACTAATTTTTAATAAATAAAGAAACTAATTTTATATCTTATACTAATATAGACTTTTTCTTTTGGTATAAATAATTAAATATTTGACCTAATTTGCTGATTAGAGAATTAATACATTTCAACAGTTAATTATTTTATTTGTAGTAAGAAAAACCCCTGCAACCCCTAAACATAGGTCCAAGGTCTTAGGATGAAAATTATTTTATAATAATCTAATAATTAAATAAGTTTTTAACGAGGCTGCCAAACGTAAACTGATTCCTTGGACGCACCTCAAAAATGTAAAAACTCTTTATTAAACATTACTGATCTGTCTTTGACTTTTCTTTTGTAAAATTAATTGACTGGAAAAGATTCACCTTTAGATAATATAACCAGGTAAGAAAATAAAGTTAGTTTATTTGTTTCCTGGGAATATAAATATAAACATATTATTTCGCTATTCTTCAGACTAAAGATATTAAATAAATATTTTGAAAATATTAAATTTTTATACAGTGTGTCCCGAAAAGGTGTTACAAGAGGACAAATGGACCAGAGATTTTTTAATTTTAAAACGAAATTTTGGGAAAATTTTTTGCTTGGTAAGAAATACAAAATTTTAAACAAAATATTATTTGGCTTTTCTTCAGAATTAAATTAGAAAGTTTATTTAACATTTTAGGAAAATTAAAACGTTTATACATTATGAAGAACTATTCTTCCCTTACACAATATAATAAAAGTTATGATTACTTTAAAGAAAAAAAAATGATAAAATATTTAATATTAAGTTACTTACAATACAAAGGTTTTAATCTAAAAACAAAGGTTCATTAGCACTCGGTTGAAATTAAATTATTTTTTCTTTTTAGATTAAAACATTTGTATTCTAAATAACTTAATATTAAATATTTTATTATTTTATTTCTTTTAAAGTAATCAAAACTTTTATTATATTGTGTAAGAGCAGAATAGTTCTTCATAATGTATAAAAGATTTAATTTTCTTAATATGTTAAATAAACTTTCTAATTTTTTTCTGGAGAAAAGCCAAATAATATTTTTAATAAATTTAATCTCCCAGAAAACAAATAAAGCATGAAATACAAAATTTTTTGCTTGGTAAGAAATACAAAATTTTAAACAAAATATTATTTGGCTTTTCTTCAGAATTAAATTAGAAAGTTTATTTAACATTTTAGGAAAATTAAAACGTTTATACATTATGAAGAACTATTCTTCCTTATACAATATAATAAAAGTTATGATTACTTTAAAAGAAATAAAATGATAAAATATTTAATATTAAGTTACTTACAATACAAAGGTTTTAATCTAAAAACAAAGGTTCATTAGCACTCGGTTGAAATTAAATTATTTTTTCTTTTAGATTAAAACATTTGTATTCTAAATAACTTAATATTAAATATTTTATTATTTTATTTCTTTTAAAGTAATCATAACTTTTATTATATTGTGTAAGAGCAGAATAGTTCTTCATAATGTATAAAAGTTTTAATTTTCTTAAAATGTTAAATAAACTTTCTTATTTTTTCTGGAGAAAAGTCAAATAATATTTTAATAAATTTAATCTCCCAGAAAACAAATAAAGCATGAAATACAAAATTTTACTTAAATTGGTATTATACAGAGCGAGTTATAACTAAAAATATAAAAATGCCTCAAAGTTACCTACTTTTATTTTTAAAACAAATTTATTAATAAAAATACACAAAATTATGTAAGCTAATCCCAGTTTTACAATAGCGAGTTCAGTTAGGTTTAGTTGAACTCAACTGGTACATGAACCTATCCATTTAAAATATATTGCTGGTTTTTGGTACTTACTTGAGCAATATATTTTAAATGGGCAAGTTCAACCACCATTTAAGTTCAACTGATCCTAAACTGAACTTGCAATTGAATCGGTTATTACTAAAACACCCTGTCAATCAGGGCCGATCCTAGACCATCCGCCGCCCACGTGCAAATTAAAATTGGCCGCCCTTATGAGTACTGCCTCAGAAAAAAAAGAAGAGAGAAAGAGAAGTCGACACTTTTCCTTTTTACCTTCAGTATACTTATAAAATGTTTATTTTTCATATTTTCAAAATAAGTTAATTATAAGAAAAATTTCTGTTATCTCAAATGTTTAAGTAATAGGCGCTAGACAGGGAAGTTTCTAAAAAAGTTTAGGTCGGGTGTGGATTAGAAATAACTTTTCTGTGGGGATATAAATAAAATAGACGCGAAAAGGAGAGAATGACCTTTTTTTGGACTGAAATGGAGGTTAGTTTTTGTTTTTATTTTTTTTGCTCTTAAAAAATTTTTTAGTAGGAAAATAGGCACTCTGGGAATTGTAGCCTAGGGCGCCTCATACCCTTAATACGGCCCTGAGTACAGGGTGGCGCCTATTCATTGACCGTTGAAAACTAAAACAGATTGAACAAATCTGATTACACAATCTCGATTTCAATAAAAGAAAATATAATGAGAAAAGTATATCATGACTAATTTGATTTGTTTCGGAAATACATAGTGTTTTTTAATTTTTTCAATTTTGCCAGGCACCTGTAACTCGCTTGATATTAAAGATATAATAAAATGTAAATAAAAATTTTTGTTTTTATCTCTAATACTAAGCGAGTTACAAGTACTCGGTATTTTCAAAACAAATCAAGTTAACCATGATTTATTTTTACCAAAATTATTCAAAAATTGAAATAAAGATTGTGCAATCAGATTTGTTTTATCTCTTTTAGTTTACGCTATACCCTGCAGAGGGGCTTAAAATTGACTTTCCAAAACATTATTGAATAGTAAATTAATCAATTAACTCAAAAAGGTACATTTTGAAAACTATTTCATTGTACAGCATTAAACAGTGATCAAGTATTTCTTATATTTTTTTTTTGGGTTTATGGTTTCTAGGTTAAATAATAAAATATTTTATTCTCTACAGTGTAGTGAATTAAATGAGCCTTTCAAATAAAAACTGTAGTAAGTCAGCCTACAGGCTTAAAAAAATCATCCTATAGGCCTATAATATAAAAGTTGATTCAAAAATTACAAGGATTTTATTCTTAATATTGAAAAAATGTAAATTTAAATTACCTTGTATATTATAAGGCAATTTTATAATCGTTTTTATCCTAAAAAACTATTTAATTTACTGCACTGTAAAACTATAATAAATCCTGTAACTTAAAAAAAGTGATTCGTGTTTTTTTAGACGCCAAAACTATTTTAAAAAATACATTTATTTTTACTTACTGTTTTATGCTACTTGATAAAACAATTTGAATAAAAAATATATTTTTCTTGATTTATTTATTTTCCAAAATAATATTTAAAAATGTACATAGAACAAAAAAACTAAATTCGTACAAAAGTTACGTTTTTATTTAAAAAAAAACTTTTTTATAAGAAAATTAGGTTATTCACGATACTGCAAAATGGACTTTTGTAACCATTTAAATTAAACAATTACAGTTAATAATATAAACTTTTGTTTTGATTACCTTCCAGAGAAAATCTTTAAAATCCTCCACCGGTATTTTTTTATGAATTTAATAAAATACTATTAATAAATATAAATTTGCAAAAAAAAATATTTTCATTTTAAAAAACAAAAACAATTCAATTTTTTTACTAAATTGGTATAAAAGTATTATAAAAAACAACATTTTTAACACCTCGTACTATAAAAACCAGGACTTTAAAGTTTGCAGGTAGAGTTACTGAAGACCGTGTAAAATACCACCCTACACTTCTTAATTAATTAAAAAAAAAATCATACTATTTAGTTTTTCATATTTGGAAAATATTTTCTTTTTAAAGTTAAAACACGTTTGCGCTATCCAGTTTGTCGGTCTTAAGTATTATAGGTTTTTCAGAAATTCCAGAATATCCTACAAATGTTTTCATTATTTAAGAAATAAGTGTAATATTTTGCCTTGATTTAAAACCAATAGGGAAAAGAATAATGTTAAGGAATAATTATTTTATCTTTTGCCTACTGAATGCACTAGTGTTTCGCGATTGCCGCGTTAACAATGTTGGTCAGGCCTACTATACACGGTTAGGGCAATGGGGCAGTTTATTTATATTAGGTTTTTTAAATTCGGCCGCCCACGTGTTGATTTACGGGATTTTGTCACTAATCGATGCGGGTAGGTACGTCAAACAACTAAAATTTTATACATATCTCAATACAGGGTAATTCAAAAATCGATCACGAAACTTAAGGGGGTGATTCTACTTGACAAAATAAGGGTAAAGTTTTTATATAATTTTTTTCAAAATGTCATTCGTTTTCGAGTTACAAGCCGTCAAGTTCTGCAACCTAATTACTAAGCAAAATTTAAAAGAAAATTTAATAATTTTAAATATTTTTTGAAATTCGCTGCCTTTAGCCAAGTTTTAGAAGGTGTTAATGTGTGATGTAAAAAATTGGCCAAACCTTTTTTTAACTCTAAATTTAACCGCAAAATTCAATTCTCTTTGACATCTACTTATCATTTTGTTCTACTTTCAAAAATAAAGGTACTTTACTTCTGGTTATTTTTCATATTTTTAGTTATAAATTGCTTTCTATATTGCTAATCGGAATAAAATTTTGTATTTATTAGTTATGGAGCTTGCGACCACTTTTCTTAAAACGACGTTTGTAACGCCTATCCTGGGACACACTGTATATTATGAAGGGCTATTCTGGTCTTTTGTAAAACTAATTAACTGTTAAAAGATACTAATTTAGGTATCATAACCAAGTAAGAAAATAAAATTATTAAATAAAAATGTTTAGTTATAAAATTAATAAGTATATATTTTAGATGACGCACCCTGTATATTATATCACCATTAAAAAGTATTTAAAATACCTTTAAAGAAATACCCCGTTAAATATATCTAACTTTATTAGTTTCGGAAATATGGCAATCCAAATCAGGTATATACATGAAATTTTTAAAAAAGCGCCATTTTCTACTAAGTGAAGGTATTGCCTTCATATTCCAGGATTATAAAGTACTTGTCAGGAGCACCTAACTTTCAGTTTGACATTTATATTTGTCATTTCTTGTCTACAATTTGGTTTATGTTGTCTTACTTCAGTCCTAAATTTTTATAAAATAATGTCTAACGATTTAAAAGTTAAGAGGGGGTTTTGACTGAAACGCACTGTATATTAAACCTGTTTTCTTAATTTTTAGTATATTATTGTCAAAGCAGAATATCCCTTCATAATACATATTATATAAAAAGTTTAAGTTTCTTAAAATACTTATTAAATATTTTTATTCTAGAGAAAAGCCAGATAATATTTTGTTTAAATGTAACTGATATGACTGTGGACTAAGGTATAAAAATTTAGATGCATTAAAAATAAATAGCCTACGGGCGACAAATCTGTAAATTCGCCACCGGTACTAAATGTGTTTAAGAAATGTAACTTTAAGAGGTTGTATTTTTTTAATTGTTAATTTTTTATAATTACATACTCGTATAAATGTCTTGTTAACTAAAATAAGTATTAGTCTTAAGGCTTTAACATGTATTTAAAGTATAAATGATGTAGTTTAAATGGCCTATAAGGTTGCCAAGTATGGTTATTAAAAGTAAAATATAAGTAATGTAGTCTAAATTGCCTATAAACTTGCCAAAATAAGGCAATTAAAATGTAAATGACGGAAACGGATTGGATAACTAGGGATATTTAAATATTATAGTATACATATAATAGGGATATTTAAATATTATGATATACGTATAATAGGGATATTTAAATATTATAGTATACATATTTTATTACCCTCAGGGCCGTTCCTAGCGGGGGTGCACTTACACGGGGCGGCACAAATTAGAGGGCGGCATTTTGGGAATTAAAGGGCTTATTTGCGACACTTGGGCAAAACAACCTTTTTGTAAATTTCTAAACAACTAGGGGCGTCATTGAAAAAGTGAGGCACTTTTTTTGCTCTTCAAAAATTTTTTAACCTGTGGGGGCGGCATTTCTTTCTCTTTTTGCACGGGGTGACAAAACCCACGAACGGTACTGATTACCATTGCTGTTATTCTTATTTGTAGGTAGACTTTAATAAAAACTTAACGCCCAAGAGAAAACATTTAATCTTTTGTAAGTAACTATTTAAAAACAGTTCTATTTATATTTTAGTAATTTTACAAAAATTATAATTATTTAATTCTTTTGTCTATTACCTGGCCATTATATATTGCGAAACTGAGCCGTACGCAGGGGGAAGGGCAATGGGGCAATTCTCCTTCCCTCAGCCCAAAAACACTTTTAAAGAGCCGTTACGTTCCTGAAGTCCTTTTTTATTGCCTTTTTCCTTTCCCCAAAATCATTTTCTGCGTACGGCCATGATGAGAAATATAGAAGCTATTAAGTTACTATGGTTACTGACTTTTTAAACCAATGTAATACATTTATTGTTTAGGTGTTATTCACAATTTAAAGTGCCCAAGATATGGAAAATGGGATGTTTAAAAATTAATTGCAGATTATAGATTTGTGTTAAGAGCCCAATTACAGATTGTTTACAAAAACTTAACTTAATTATAAGCCAATGGTCACGTTTCGCGAACACTATTCCAGTTTAATAATTACTACACAGGGTGATCCTTAAAGACATGCTAATATTTAAGGGGGTAATTCTTGGACTTATTTAAAGGAAACAACTGCCTATGGACATATGTCCTGAATGCTTAACTGTTGAGATACAGATTCCTAAGATTTTTAAAAAGAAACAGTTTTTCAATAATAAAAAAACAATAGTGTTTACATCTTTATGAAATTTGGTACATTGGAAAAAAATAAGACGCCAATGCTTTCTTTTTAAACAAAAAATATATTTTTTTTAATTCATTATCAAATTTATTTTTTAGTTTTCCTTTGTCCGACGCATGGTTTTTGCTTACATATCGTTTTACTCCCTAAAAATCTTATGGCGTGTGGAAATGTTTCTGCATCAATTATTGCAAGCATATTAACGGCCGTATTCACCATTATCATAGTTGTCAGCCTCATAGTTATGTTTGCCAAGATTTATCTTTCTGATAATATTTTTTAAGCTGGCATTTACTACATATTAACTTAATATTAAATACCACAACTAACTTATCCCCAAAAAAATAACATACAGAGCTTAAATTACTAAAATTTTTCTTTCAAAATTAAAAAAAAACCAACGAGAGAATGGTAAATACGGCTGTAAGAGATGCGATTTATTTCAAAACATAAAAAAAGTAGATTTTTTTCTTGTCACATGTACTGTTCTTAACAAAAATAATTAAATAAAATTACTTTTCATATCAGTACCAATAAATAATTAAAAAAATATATATATTCAGTTATCCATAAATTTAATGACATGACAAGAAAAAAAAATTGGATTCTTATTTATTTTGAAACAATGTACCAAATTTATAAAGATATCTCTTTGACAAACCACGAAGGCTAAAAGCCTAAATACTAACGTACCGTGGGTGTCTTAAGCGAGGTAAGAGGGAGTTTGTTGACACGGGACTTAAATACTTGAAGATTTGGGGGAAGGAAAGACCTCCGCGGGCAGCAGGTTCCACAATCTAGAAACTCTAGGGATAAAAGAACGAACAAAGTGAGAAGTTCGGGGCCTGTCCAGTTGGACCGTATAGGGATGCATAAGGCGCGAACCACGAGTTTCTCTGTTGGGAACCGTGAGTGGAGGAACTATACTGGTCAATTCTTCAGAGCAGAAGCCATGGAAGTACCTATAAAAAGCGATAAATCGCCCACAGCCCGACGATGGGCAAGAGAGGGAAGCCTTTCTGTAAGTGAAGGATCATTAATGAGACGAACAGCTCTTCTTTGAATAGAATCAAGAATGCTCAGGGTTGTTGGGGACGCCATGCCCCAGATATGAGAACAATATTCCAAGGGAGGTCGGATTTGGGAAACATATAAAGTGTATAAATTAGAAGCGGAAAATACTTTAGCTCGAAAGAGAAATCCAAGCTTTTTGAAGCTGCCGTGGCTATAGATACAATGTGTTTATGCCAGTTAAGGTTACTTTCAAATGTGACGCCCACGAGATTGAAGGTGTCTTTGCTCTGTAGAACTTGGCCGCTCATAAGTAGAGGATGAGTATTTGATGACTCTTTTCGCGACAAGGAACATGACTGTGTTTTGATGCATTAAAATGGACGAGATTTTTGGCGCCCCAATCCAATATTAAATTAAGATCCTGAGAAAGAGATATCTGCATCGCTCTGCGTTTATTTTCCAAGTCAGGTTTAGTGATGGGTTTAGGAACCTGAAAACTGGAGTGAAGGGTACTATCGTCGGCGAAACTATGAATGGAATTAGTTGTGGACGAGAGAAGGTCGTTGATGTGAAGAAGAAACAATGTTGGTGCCAGAACTGAGCCCTGAGGGACTCCAGCATTTATTTGGTGAAAGCTTGAAGAATGGCCGTCCACAATAACTGATATACGTCGATCAGATAGATAACTAGAGAGCCAAGTACAGAGTTTAGTTGAAAGACCATAGGAGGGAAGTTTATTAAGAAGTGCTGCATGCCAGACCTGGTCAAAAGCTTTGGATATATCAAGAGCAACGATCTGGGACTCACCTAGAAACTCAAGAGACTTATTCCAACAGTGTGATACGAAGGAAAGAAGATCTGCTGTAGATCTTTTGTGGCGAAATCCATACTGCCTGTCGTGCAAAATTTTGTGTTTTTCCAAGTACTTAAGAATTTGTGAATTAATTAATTTTTCCATTACTTTACAAAGAACTGAGAGAATTGAAATTGGTCTATAGTTAGATGGAAGCGATTTAGATCCTTTCTTGGGAATAGGTTGAACACGTGCAGCCTTCCAGCTCTCCGGAAAGATACCTGTGTCGTAAGAAATTCGAAAGAGCCGAGTTAAGATTGGTGCAAGTTCTGGAGCACATTTTTTTAAAACGATTGCTGGTATGCCGTCCAGCCCAGACGATTTCTTGGTGTTAAGGGAGGAAAGGATACGCTTAATGTGTTTTACTTTAAAAATAATATCGGGCATTTTATGAGGAACTGGGGTAATCGTTGGAATTGGATGATTTACGGGAGGGTCAAGGGTTGAATTGGCAGCAAATTGTTTGGCAAATAGTTCTGCCTTCCCTTAGCAGTAGAAATAATTTCATCTTCCAAAGTTAGTGGTGGAAAAGAACTGGCACAAAAATTCCTACTTATGTTTTTCGCAAAGGACCAGAAGGATTTGCTACCATTTGAGCAAGAAAGAACTTTGTTTTTGATACGATTGTCGAAGGAGTCTTTGGCTTCAGAAATTGTTTGATTGTAGTAGTTTCTTGCTTCAATGCTGGCCTGTCGGTTTTCTGGACTAGGATCCTGTAGAAAGTTCTTGTGAGCCTGAACTTTTAAAGTTCTGGCTTTTTCACAAGATTTGGAAAACCAGGGTTTGTTATTGGATTTTTTGGGGTTTTTGATGGTGTGTGGAATATAGGTTTCAATGCCCAATTGAATTGATTCAGTAAGTTGATTGCAAATTTGGGAAGGATCACGAGAAGAAAAGCAGATGGAATTCCAGGGGTAAGTGGCGAAGAAGTCCCTTAGGCCATCCCAGTCGGCTGAGTTGTAGTGCCATACGGTGCGTGGTGGCATGTATTCATTTACCTCGGGATGTGCAGGGTAAGATATAGTAACTAAGCCATGATCTGAGCGACCTAGGGGTGCTGTGACAGATGTTTCATAGAGTTCGGGGTTTGTAGTAAGAAAGAGATCTAGGGGATTTGAACTATGATTTGGGACTCTAGGAAAGTAGGTGGGTTTCATAATAAGGTTGGTAAGAGAGTTACTGACTGCGAAGATTTCGGCTGCTCTGCCTTGGGGGTCAGTTTTTGAAGAGCCCAGCCAATCCTTATTATGGACATTGAAGTCGCCAAGCACGATTACTTCAGCCGATGGAAACTGAGAAATTATGCTATCGATCTTTGTTGAAAGAAAGTCAAAGAATTCGACATAGGAATTATTAGATGGGGACCGGTACAAACAGCAGATAAATTTAGTTGAAGACCTAAGGGAAAGTTTGAGCCAAAGGATATCAGGCCTACCCGATTCAAGATTAGAAACTCGAGCACAAGCCAGATCGTTGCGGACGTAAGCACATACGCCACCATGTGGGCGGAAAGACGAAATAAGTTCGTAGCCTGGGAAGAGAAGGTGGCTGGTTGAAGATTTAGAACTTATTTGTGTTTCCGTTAGAAACAGTATGGGGCTTAGATGACTGAAGGTGATGGTGAACGGAGTTTATATTGGTGTTAAGCCCACATATGTTTGAAAAAATTAAACTTCTCGCACTCACCCAAATATTAGCATGCTTTTAAAACACCCTGTATAAATCTACACTTTAGCAAGGGTCAATAGCTTTTGATTAATTAAGGTAATTTTTTGACTTTTGAAAATTTAATTTTTTTGTAATAGTTTTGTTTTTATGGCCTCTACAAACTCGTCTAAAGTTTACAACATTGTGTTTATGGTTCTAAGTCAATTTTTAAGTGAATCGATGGTAGCTTACTAAAATACCAAAGAATATTTTTTTACCCACAATATTTTAGTTAAAAGTAACAAGTGCCCGTGTCCATATCACCTATTTTTTTCTCATCAGCAGCACGTATCCGGCTGTATTGATAGAGAGCTAAGATGGCTTGGAAAAACAATGAGTAATGTTAGTCACTACCTTAGATGCTGCTTTTTTTCTTTTAAATTATTAAACCAAGAAGTTGATGTGCTTATTTCTATTATTAGAAAAAAAAACAGTAATAATAAATTTTGTAAAATACTTTTTAGTTAATAAATTGTGGGGTAATAATATGTTTGTAAAGAATTGTCACGACTAGAACAAAGTCCGTTAAATGAGGAAAAAGATAAGGTTTTATGTATTTAAAAATATGCTGCGTAATTCCTAGTATTACAAGTAATAAAGTTGGTAGTAGATAATTTGTTTTTCCTAAAATTGGCGGTATGATGGTAAGATATTTAATCTGCGCAAATCCAAAACAACTTAGAAAGCTTTTGCATAAATATGCGCAAATTAATAATCATACCGTCATACTATCCAAGTCAAGAAAAACAAATTATCTACCAGCAACTTAATTAGGTATTTAATTTTAATCTTTTATTAACTTGGGTTGTAACTATCTATCTATGTAACGGAATCTTTGAGCCTAATTTTAAACTCAACTTCCAGCTATTCGATTTCTTTGAAACTTTGCACACGTATTAAGGAAACATGACAATGCAATAATCTGCAAACAGCATCCCGTTATCTTTATTTGATCGCCAGGAAAAATTCCATTATATTATAAAAACAAACAACTCAGGATGCCATCTGTTGGCAACATTTCAAACTTTGCTATTAAATGAAGAAGAAATTTTTTAGTTTTTACACAATTTGGTTAGTTGCACCATTGGTGTTCAATTTTTATGAACAATAAAAAATTAATAAGTTCTTTACACAATTGGGTTAGTTGCACCATTGGTGTTCAATTTTTATGAACAATAACAGTTAATAAATGCCGTTAACACGCTTTTTTATTAACTTGGGTTGTAACTATCTGGCTATGTAACGGAATCTTTGAGCCTAATTTTAACCAACTTCCAGCTATTCGATTTCTTTGAAACTTTGCACACGTATTAAGGAAACATGACAATGCAATAATCTGCAAACAGTATCCCGTTATCTTTTTTGGATCGCCAGGAAAAAATTCCATTATATTATAAAAACAACACCTAGGGTTGCGCATCTGTTGGCAACATTTCAAACTTTTGCTATTAAATGAAGAAGAAATTTTTTAGTGGGTTGCAATATATTGGCAACGGTCCAAACATTGCCTG
Source organism: Listronotus bonariensis (assembly GCA_014170235.1). Lineage (NCBI taxonomy): Eukaryota > Metazoa > Arthropoda > Insecta > Coleoptera > Curculionidae > Listronotus > Listronotus bonariensis. Next base: position 13,578 of record JACEGR010009817.1, read on the forward strand.
GATTGCCATCTGTTGGCAAAATTTCAAACTTTGCTACTTAATGAAGAAGAAATTTTTTAGTGAGTTGCAATCTGTTGGAAAAATTTTAAAATTTGCCACTCTTGTTCATTAAAAAAATTTTTTCGCCATTTTGTCAAGAGTAGCAGAAACTAAAAATGAAAATAATTAATAGTTTAAAAACTAAAAACACGCTTTTATATGCAACTGAACTAAAAATTAGAAAATAATTTTTCATTAAAAAAAATATTGTCATTTCATAGTAAAAAGCGTGGGGTGATAAATATATTAAATGTTATAATTATTATATTTGCAAATATCTATGATGGAAAAGTTATGAAAAAATAGTAAAATGCACCCCACGCTTTTTACTATGAAATGACAATATTTTTTTTTAATGAAAAATTATTTTCTAATTTTTAGTTCGGTTGCATATAAAAGCGTGTTTTTTAGTTTTTTTAAACATAAATTAAAACTAAAAATTATTAAAGATGTTTTGCTCATTGTTAGATTAACCTCATAGATAACCTACATTTAGATCCGCAGTAGCAAGAAGCATTTTTCGGATTTTTACGACCTCGCGCAGTGGGTGGACGAACTTAAAAGCCGTGGCAAAATACAAAACACCGGCACCCCGTACCCTTCGTCCGCGGTCTGACCGTAACGCTCATTAGCTTCCGTACTTCGAACGGAAAACCAGGACGCCGTCAACAAATTCTTTCGTATAATGCGAATAGTTTGTTTGAAGCCGGGTGCGTTTACCCTCAACTGGCTTGCGTATAAACCGGTTTTTTCGCCCATGAAATGTAACTTTTGTTTCGCGCAGGTTATAACATTGGCAATCCATGGAGATCAGTGATTAACCTGTATTGAAAAAAATTTAAAACATCCGTATAATTTTTTTTTTGTAAAGTACAGAGATTTATTTTAAAGTAAACAGGGCCTTATTTTTGAACTTTTATGTATATACTTTAAAAAAAAAGGCCATAGCCATTTCGTGTATTTTTTTCCGTTTTATAATCTAATTAGAAAACATTTAAAAGCAAAGAGTTACAGCACGAGTGATGCATTTTTTATATAAATGAATAGATATTTTTACGGTAATATAGGGGTTGCTGGGTTTATTTCCTGCGCTTCTAATGCATTTGTTTAAAAACTGCATAATATATAAAGTACACTTCTTTAATGTCCCTTCCCTTTTATTTTTAAAACGAATCTCAATTTACAAAAGTAAATTTGGGATATGCAATGGATGCATAAATTCTATATTGAAGAGTAAAATTGACAGATAAAAATTTCAAGAGAGCGGCTGAGCACCATCTTGGAAAAAAATTAAATGGAAAGGGAGTCTTGTGGCACATCATTTTTAAAGCTTCTGACGAGTACTTTATAATCCTAGAATATAAAGTCAATATATTTACCTAATTTAAAATGGGGTACTTTTGAAATTACCTAAATACCTGTTTTGGATAGTCATATTTCCAAAACTAATGAAGTTAGATGTACCGTATGTGGTATTTATTTAAAGCATTTTTAAATAACTTTAAATGGTAATATTGGTGAAAATACATAGGTTAGTAAAAAATATATTTACTTTTCTTATGAAGCACCTTAAACATGATATTACCAATATAAAGATTTTTAAAAGAGCCTTAAAAAATACCACATTAGCTACATTAGTTACGGAAATATGGTCATCAAAATCTGGCATTAAGTACCGCCATTTTGTATCGGGCAACGATATTGCCCCAATATTCTAGCGTTGTAAAGTACTCATTAGGAGAGTTAAAATAATGTGCCACAAGTTCCCCCTTCCATTTAAACCCCCTCCCCCAGCCGCCACCTTGAAATTCTCATCAGTCAATTTCACTCACAAAATTTATGCATCAATTGCATATCCCAAAGTTTAAATTTTGTAAATTGATCCTTTTAAAAAATAAAGAATTGCACTGTATAATACATATATATATATATATATATATATATATATATATATATATATATATATATATATATATATATATATATATATATATTATATATACGTTGTTTTTTAAATTTGGTCCTTTATTATTACCAAAAACTTGTAGAGCAAAAATGTTAACCATGAGTTAGTTATAGTACTGAAGAAAAAGTATTGATGATTAAATGGTACTATCAAGGAAATAGTTACGAAAAGGTGTCATATATGTTCGCTGCTCAGTATCCGAATAGACCGATACCCGGAAAATCAACAGTCGATAGGAGTATCAAAAAATTTGAGACCAAAGGCACAGTGATAAATAACTGCAGATGTGAAGCTAGAGAGTATCAAAGAAAAGAAAATGTAAGAGATGATAGAGACTTGGAAAGTTTATTGCACGTGGAAGAAAATGAAAGAAAGGTAAGTACAAGGAAACTTCAGGATATTACAGGAAAAGATCAATTAACAGTACTCCGGATTTTAAAAAGGCATAAATACATTTCATACAAATATGAAAGACATCAAGAGCTAAGGGATGGGGATGAAATACGACGGCAGGAATTGTGTTTTGACATGATGGAAAGGGAATTTTTAAGAAATATTTGTTTTACTGATGAGTGCACATTTACGTTGAACAATGAACCCAATCATCAAAATTACCAATACTGGAGCAAAGAGAACCAACACAGATTTGTCAAAACGAGGACGCAATATCCACAGAAAGTAAATGTTTTGGCGGGGATTTTCGGACAACATATTATTGGACCATTGTTTTTTAATCAAAATTTGAATGCAGAATTTTATTTGGAACTACTCAAAGAACTAAGTTTTACCCGCTTTAAATGATGTATCCAGGGAAAATCAGGAAATTTGGTACCAAATGGATGGCTGCCCGGCACATAATACCCTGGCTGTTCGGGAATATTTACACAATGCTTTTAATGGAAATGTTATTGGCCTACATCACACCATAAATTGGCCAGCCAGATCTCCTGATATTTCGCCAAATGACTTCTTCCTCTGGAGCCATTTAAAAAGCATGATATACAAGGATAAAAATTACTCTAATCTAGATGAGTTAAAAATGCTATTGCAGAAATAGCATTTTTTAATGCTATTTCTGCAGAATGCAATAAAATTTCAATTTACCAGTTAGCCAATGTAAGAAGACAATTTTATGAACGTCTAGGTTATTGTCTAGCAGTCAATGGAGGAATATTTGAAAATTTTCATAAATCTTAATTTTATTTCCAACATATTAATTATGGTAATAATATTAATAATTTATTGAAGCATGTAAATATTATAAATGTCATAAGTTCTTGAAATTTGTTACTCTAGTTTAGTTTAACTTAACTTAATTCTTTTCTATAAATACAACTTTAATCTTTTCACTGTACGATTTTTTAATAATAATAAAGCACTAAATGCGTGTCACGCTAACAGGTATTTTTATTGTTGTTCATAAATATGAGGCGATAATAATGTAACAATTTTTAAAAATATATTAGCATCTAACTAGCAAACGGGTTAACCGAAAAATCTAAAGTTTTTACCAAGGACGTAGATTTGCATGCTCTTCAATAAACTTCCATAGAATTTTTCTCTAAAATAATTAGGGGAGCCAATAATTGACCCCATTAAAAATTACATGGGATTTCCTACTCTCCCGCCCGGTGATGCATCACCCGGTATAATAATGTTTAATCTAATAAGAAATAAATAAGAAGATATGTAAGAAATAAATTTGGTAAAGAAAATAAGTAGATATCAATTTTAGTAAAAAATAAAATCGTATTGTCGAAAATATTGTCATTCATGGCCTAACGTACACTCATACTTATTATACAGGGTGTTTGGAAGGTGAGGTCAAAAATGATAGGGGTGATAGAGTGAGCCAAAATAATGTTAGTATGTCATATAAAAAAAGTTCTATCGCGCTTCCTTAGTGAGTTATTGACCTTTAAAGTTAGAATTTAAAAAATGTATTTCATTTATAACTTCTGAACGTTTACCACAATAACAATATTATTTGGGCAATTAAATTAACTTATACCAATGTTTTTTTCCATAGGCAAATGATTGCGTAGTAAGTCATAATTATACAGGGTGCGAGGATTTTTTTTGCGTTTTTTGTATGCATTTTTTACAAAAGTGAAAATTTTTACATTTTGCTTCAAAAGAAAACAATTTTTTTGGAAAAATTATTAAAATATGGTAAAATTATTAAAAATTGTGTTTGTGAGCCTCTTAAACTTTATAATAGACATAAAGACAGTTTTTAAATTTTTTACTACATTTTAATAATTTTCTCAAAAAATGGATTTCTTTATTACACACATATATACTGGTTTTCTGGATTTTAAATGTGATTTTATAAAAAACGGTCTAAGATATCGATTCAAATACAGTATACTTTTTTGGTAGAAAAAAAATAAGAAATCAAACGGTAAAAGCAAAGTGTCAAATTTTTTATATCTGTAAAAAATACATACAAGAAACTAAAAAAATTTGTCACACCCTGTATAATTATGACATGCTGCGCAATCATCTGCCTATAGAAAATAGCACTGGTACAAGTAATTTTAATTGCACCAATATTATTAACATTGTGAAAACCGTTCAAAAGTTATAAATGAAATACACTTTTTTAATCTAACTTTGAAGGCCACTAACTCACTAAGGAAGCACAATAGAACTTCTTTTTATATAAAGTACTAACATTATTTTGGCTCACTTTATCACCCCTATCATTTTTCACCTCACCTTTGAGGACACCCTGTATACGGTTTACGCCGTTCGGCGCGTAACGACACGCGCACTTTAAAACTGATTTATCTTATTAAAAATATATTTAAATTATACACATTATACAGCAAATTTTTTGTATTAAATTGTACAATTTGAATATGTAACTTGCTTTTCTATAGTATAAACTTTTAGTAGCTAAAATCCCTTTAAACAATTTATATGCCTTTTTTATTAAAAAAATATCCGTTTATAATTGAAATTAATTTGCTATAAATAATATTTTAATTAAAAATTGGGCTCAGTTTTAAAGCTGGTAATTTTATCTTCAATTTGAGCTATTACTTTACTCAAAATCAAGCCGAGTTATAAATAAAAATTTACCTAAATGCCGTAATTTTTGCAAATTTTGCAATTTTTTTCACTAATGTTGTCATATCTCTGGTTCTAACAATCAGATTATTGCTTATAAAACGTCATTTTGTTTTTTTTTAAGAAACAAATTTTATTTGAAAAAATGTATATTATATGCCTAAAATAATATGATATATCTATAGGATCACAAATATGCCATGGCTTCTGTAATTGAAATGATTAAAACTGAAGCTTTGCAATTTTATTTAAAAAAATGTGTAAAATACATGGAAAATGGGTTTTTAAGAGATATAAATCAAATATTTACTACCACATAAGCCATTGATCAATTGTTTGCAAAAGAAAATAGGGAATATAGTAAAAATAAAGTAAACATGCTTTTCAGGTGTGATGATGGATATCTTAAAAACGAAACGAGTCCGAAAAAAAATTCAGATTCGTGATCAGCGCCCCAAAGAAACCCTGTATACCAAATTTCATTAAAATCGGCGATACGTCCGGTTTGTAAACAATTACCTATATATATTTATAAACCCAGCATAAAAGATACAATTAACGAAAAAATAAAATACAATACGAGGTAAAATATGGTTGTTATAAGAACACCTATAACAACAATTATAATATTACTAATAATGTAAATTATATAAACCCCGTTGTTTTTGAGATATAATCTATAACCCCTCCCTAGCCGTTTTAAAGTCGCCAATACTATTTGAGATTCTTGGTTAAGATTAATTTCATTTTAATTTTTTTTTTCTCTCTATTATTTGTGTTCCAATTTTGGTAAACGATATTCTTCAAGAGGCCCCATAGAAAAGTGTTCAAAATTAAAATATCTGGACTATTAGGTCCAATCCACTGATTGTATCGGCGATTAAGATACTACAAAACTTGACGAACCGCATGGGGCGGCGCGGCGCTCCGTTCTGTTGTTAAATTATTTTGTTTCAAGTAGCAATTCTTCTAAAATGGTCCTAATAACGTTTTAAAGATTAAGATATTTTTCTTCAGTTAAGGATCCCTAACCATAGAATATTGGCCCGATAAATTTATTGTTAAGCAGACTACACCAGACATGAAGAAAATACCTCTTTTGGTATTTATTCTTTTGAAATTTCCTGAAATCTTGTCTTACCCAGCTCTGCGTATTACTTCGGTTACATTCCCGATAAAGCAAACGAAGATTCGGCCATCTAAAGACGCGTTTGAAACAGGGTAGAATCATTACCCTGTTTATAGAAAAAAATTTGGGAAACAAATTGAAAGCGAAGTTCGTTCTGTTCATCTTTTAAATGCGGTACTAGAAAAACGTAATATAAAAAGATACCTAAAATATTTCAGTGTTCTCTGAATCGTCGCATAGGATACTCTTCTTCTTGCAGCGCCATAACTCAAGTCTCTAACTGCGTCAGGAATAGACTTTATGGGATACAAAGTAAATAATTTAGAAAAGTTCGATCCCGGTTTTTCTTTCTTACTATAGTCATTTTCTAATATGTGTAGATTTTGTTTCTTCAACTGAGACTTTTTGTTTTAAAATCGTTTTCACTAATATATTTTAATGGAAATTTGCAACATATTTTCGTTGTTGTGTTTCCTTGACGGTGTCTCCACTTTTATAATATAGAGTTATAATTTTAAAACCTGCATAAAAAACTACTTCAAAACAAAATAAACGTTTTTTTAAAGCTCTCAACTTTGTCAAATAAGTACCTGTGACATGTGGCAGACAGATTTTTCAAGTGGAACTATCCTTATAGTATCATGCAGTTTTTAGATAATTGCATCAAAACCGCAGGAAATTAACCCAGCAACCCCTATATCACCGAATTTCTCGTAAAAATCTCTACCTACAATATAAAAATATACGAAAAAAAACCTTCACTTGTGCTGTACCTCTTTGATTTTTGTTTTAAATGTTCAAATAAACGAAATGGTTATAGTTAGGGATCTCTGGACCATTTTTTCAAGTCATTCCTAACAAGCTAATTTTTCGTGAGTAGCTTTATTTTGAAGAAACACCAAACTTTTTTCTTTACAACAATTTTTGTTGGTGGTAGCTTACAGGGGTAGAAAGAATTAAGTGTGTTGATTTGACAGCTATTAAAAATTTATTACAAACAGGGATTTTCCCTGTTAATTTTTAAAATAATTATCCCAATAAAGTAAAAAAAATTGACCTTTAAAATGTATGGTTTTTCCTACCACCAACATGTATGGTTAACGATGTCGTAAAAATATCTACTACGGCTAATTTTTTTTTCTGTTGATTAAATAATTTTTATATAATTTAACACTCACTTTGTCCTACACTCCTACAAATTGCGTGGTACGTTATCCTGGTTTTTTAATATCTATATAATCCAAATATTTAATCTCTGCTACCCCTGTATGCTACCAACGACAAAAATGTTGTAAGGAAAAAAGTTGCTTGTCTCGTCAAAATTAAGCTACTCACGAAAAATTAGCTTGTTAGTTATGCAAAAATGGTCCAGGGATATTTTTACTTATTTTTTTTTATTTTTACCTATTTATTTTTTACATTTTTACCTATTTTTTTAACCTTTAGTTCCGCCAGTGTTTTGCAAATGTAAGCGCAAAAATGTGTTTATTTATGACTTTACATTAGAAATCTTAAAATTATCAGTGGATCTCTAATATATTAAGCATGTTATTATACATATTGCTTGAACAAGCAGTTTTGGTACATCGGCGAGTAATAGAATAACAAAACAAGCACTAATAGTCACGCCGGTTTACATACCGTTATTTAGTTAGACTGTCTCTTTTTCTCACGTTGCCTATGTGTTATGTTATTTAGCTTAACCGGTATGAACATTAATCTTGAAATTTTTTAACAATCAAAAGGAAAAATTCTCTTGTGTTGGTGTATAATACAAAGTATTTTACTCTTTTAAAAACAGTTAAAAGAAAACGTCCTGCTTTTCTATGCTATCCACCACGACTCTCTTCCCAGACCGGTTTCGCCTGCCTTACAGGAACTCCTCAGTGAGGATGTATCGAGTCGTGGTGAATAGCATAGGAAACCTGCGTCTACTTATTAGACAGCTCAGCGGTAGGATATTAAATCCTGCCGTTACTACTGAAATCGCATTCAGTAAATACGAGCATCAATTGTAGCGGGTGGCTATATGTTAAAGCAAAGGAAAAGCAGGACGTTTTCTTTTAACTGTCTTTAAAAGGAGTAAAATATTTTATATTATACACCAAGACAGTAGGGAATTTTTCCTTTGCTTTAACATATGTACATAGACACCCTGCCAATTGATGCTCGTATTTACTGAATGCGATTTCAGTAGGGCATCAACGGCAGGATTTAATATCCTACCGCTGGACAACGAAACTTGTCTAATAAGTAGACGCTGGTTTCCTATGCTATTCACCACGACTCGATACAGCCTCACTGAGGAGTTCCTGTAAGGCAGGCGAAACCGGTCTGGGAGAGAGTCGTGGTGGATAGCATAGAGAAGCAGGACGTTTTCTTTAACTGTCTTTAAAGGGAGTAAAATATTTTGTATTATACACCAAGACAGTAGGGAATTTTTCCTTTGCTTTAACATACATAGCCAACTCTGGCTACATTGATGCTCGTATTTACTGAATTGCGATTTCAGTAGGGCATCAACGGCAGGATTTAATATCCTACCGCTGGACAACGAAACTTGTCTAATAAGTAGACGCTGGTTTTCTGTGCTATTCACCACGACTCGATACAGCCTCACTGGAGGAGTTCCTGCAAGGCGGGCGGAACCGGTCTGCGGAGAGAGTACGTGGTGGATAGCATCGAAAAGCAGGACGTTTTCTTTTAACTGTCTTTAAAGGGAGTAAAATATTTTCGTATTATACACCAAGACAGTAGGAATTTTTCCTTTTTGCTTTAACATACATAGCCACTCCCGCTAGCAATTGATGCTCGTATCTTACTGAATGCGATTTCAGTAGGGCATCAACAGCAGGATTAATATCCTACCGCTGGACAACGAAACTTGTCTAATAAGTAGACTGTTGGATTCCTATGCTATTCACCACGACTCGATACAGCCTCACTGAGGGTTCCTGTAAGGCAGGCGAAACCGGTCTGGGGAGAGAGTCGTGGTGGATAGCATAGAAAAGCAGGACGTTTTCTTTAACCAAAAGTAAGAAAGAAAATCTGTACCGATCAGTAAAACAGAAACTGGGGAATCGGTCTAGGTGGGCTTTTAAAGTTAAATACTTTTTATATGCCGAGCTTTCGGAAAATGTATTTCTTTAATCAAGGCCTACAATATGGAAAAAAATTGTAAAATAAAAATTAAGTTAAATTATGGCAAATAGGCAAATACATAAAGTAAGTTTTATTTATATATTTTACGTATTTGCCATATAATTTAGCTTAATTTTAATTTAATATATCTTTTTTTCATATTGTAGGCCTTGAAAAAGAAAATAATTTCAGTTCGGCATATAAAAAGTATTTAACTTTTAAAAAATTTTGGCGTCCGAAGGGATGAGGGTGATGATGGAATTGAAAAGTGGGGACGTGAGGACCTTTTTTTGCTCTTGAAGTCCAAACCTATTTTTAAATTTTATTTCTTTCGAGGGGCGCCAAAATTTTTGTTTTTTGCCACCTTACATACTTTTTTCTCGGCCGATGGCCCCCCCTCAAAAAATCGACATGACCGCCCCTGCCGAAGGTGTGTCCTCCATACACAACGGCGTCAAAGGAATATTTACGGCGTCGTATATCCAGAGCGCCGCAACTTTTCGGACGCCGTTAGTGTATGACAGGTCCTGTGTAAAGACGCC